>JABCKW010000440.1:0-27622 GCA_014824385.1 Fusarium cyanostomum
CACTCGCTTATTATGTACGTTATGTTAAACAACAAATCCAGTGTTAGCCAAACATTATTTAATATCTGGCGAAGTGGGGCGTCTCGGATAAATATTCGGGGCGTCTCGGCTGTCGGCTAAACCCCACCAGCCGGGCATGCATGGCTGCTGTTAAAAAGCGGGTAAAACCAAGCACGCACCTCCCATTCCTCTTCTTTCATTACCACGTTACGGAAAACCATTGGCATGGCTATACCATCACGGCCTGCCATCTTTAGATGGGCAAAATTCAACCTAGAAGCACTGCTTTCACTTGCACAGAAACTTCGAGGTCGATTATGTACCTGTGACGAGTCCAAGACCCCCAAAACCGGCAGTATGAACTGGGTGATTTTCATCACCTTTGACGATGGTGTTCAGTGGGTATTTCGTTCTCCACGCTACGACACCCTTATGTTCGCCGACGAGACTGCGGCCAAGATACTTATGAGTGAAGCGAGTACATTGAAATACCTGGAAACTCATTGTTCAGTCCCAGTTCCGAAAGTGTACTCATATAGGTAAGATAGACAGGCCTGACGATGAGCTCTCAAAATGACCCAATATTCAGTGGCAATCACGAGAATGATATCGGGGTACCTTATATTCTCCAGAGCAAAGCCCCCGGTCGCCCTCTCTCAGATTATCGCTGGACCGAAACCTCGATCCAACCTCCCGGATTCACACATCCCCTCTCACAGCTCCCACTCTCGGACATGGACCGACAGAAGATCATGAATCAGCTTGGGGTGATCATGTCACGTCTTTCGAATGTCCATTTTCCTAAGATTGGATCACTATTTGAAGACGATGATGGAGGCTTTTCGGTTGGCGAATGTTTGTCTCCAGTCCTCACCTGGCAATCAAGAGACTCCCTTGAGACAGAACTAGACCGGGGCCCTTTTTCTCAAGAAGGTTGCTATCTTCGATCTTTAATATCGGCATTTGTATCCCATGCAGAGGAGCTCCCACTCTCGCCCTATCTGTTCTTCTCACCACTGCCCAAACCGGCTGATTATCTTACTTGGGATAGCTACAGGGCAGCTGTGGATAGACGCAGTGATTTCATAGTCATCGGCGACAAGCTCGAAGGTAGCAAGAACCGGCTTGATTACTCTATCGCAGGTCAGATACTCGAGGAAATGGTGCCCCTACTTTTGTCCCAGTCGACTGAGTTTACAATATCTCATCCGGACCTTCACACTGGCAATATATTTGTTGACGAGGAACTAAACGTCACAAGCATCATTGATTGGGGATCCACAACAACAGGTCCAGTTACTGAGTTACTTGCGACTCCAGGGCTCGCGGGTGCCTCAAAACCACCTTCATCTTCTCTCGTCGCTTCCTTTCGTTCCGGCTTTTCCCAAGAATCTCGAAACGTGGAACGGGATATGTGGGACAGGGCTGAGATGATGTGGTATTTTTCTCGCCTGGTCCGTCTACTTTCCGGTCAGGATCTTGTCTTATTCCAGACGTTGTATGAGCTCGTTCACAAGTCTGAGGTGGAGACACTGCCAGACTCAATAGACTATGGCAGGCTTTTCCACGAGCGAGCTATGCTCCCAAGCAACAAGCTACTGCTGTCAAGGTTGAGTGAAGATGACCTGCCAGACGAAGAAGTCGAAGGAAGAGAGAAGGATGTCTTTTCAGGTGCCAAGTCGGAGAGGCTAGCTGTTGCGAGAAAGCTAACGATGATGTCAGAAATGAACTCAGGGTTCGTCGGAGATAAACGACTGTGGCAGTGGCTTGAAAAAGCTTTGGAAGATTCTGCCTGAATTACTGTTCATGACATAGTACAAATTGATAGAGAAAGGTCGCTGTCATCGAGGTTGAACTTGGTGTATTTTAACTTGCTTCTATTGTATGATTTGGCTAATAATTATTGGTGAAAACGCCAAAACCTTTGCACCGATTTAGCAGGTGATTGCTCTAGAACGAAGGCGCTGTCTACCTATATGATGGGCCTATGCTGATTTAAAATACTCGTGTATATTACCGTGATTCTCTAGTGTTCGCTAACTATAAGTGGATCTTTGAATGCTAGATCATTGATTGAAGATAGTAACAGCATAAACACGCCTATCCGTACGCAGCGCTCATCATATGTCAATCAAATCAATTTTGGCCCCGAAGTTGATTTGATTGATGACCTTGTCATTTCCGTGAGCGGAGAAACTTCGTCAGCAGCTGGATAACTTGTCAATAAGGTTGAACGGGATAAGCACAGACTTTCGCAGATGATGTGCTGCGGAAAACGTGGATTGCACCGAAAGAAACTCCGGAGGTGTAGGGCAAGACGTCAATGTTGCTAGCGGAAAGCCAGCTGGCGATGGAGGGGGTGGCGAGTTCGACATTCTACAGGTGAAATAAAATGAAAGCACGTGTAGAAAGGGCTACTTTGATGGCGCGTTATGGTTGAACGCGTTTAACGTTGCATGCCCGTGGTGAAGCCACGCGTTATATCACGATAGCAGATACTTAGCTTTGTTGCTGATCCAACCGCCATTTGAAAGTAGACTTTAATCTGCGACTATCTAGTGTAGGGTAGTAGCTTGGGAAGATCTGGATTTTTGCCTCGAGATTAGATAATTAGATAATGCATATGTATTATGTTAATTATTTCAACTTTAAAAATTTGTGGTTTAATCGGGGTAATTAATTAATTGAGTTGACATATAATGTGCGCTGTCTGTAAGATTTATCCTTGGAGGCGCACAAGTTCCACCCTCAGTTGAATGACTTCCGCTGTTGCATCAATTTGAATCTAAAAACTGTTAATACCGGGGCCAAAGTGATGACAGTATGCTAATTACAAAAGGCATCCGAGTACTGCCACTGGTCCCATCAAGGTCGACTACAGTGCCTGACTCCCATACCTGAGTTGTTTCTATAATGTATTAGAAGAATCCAAGAGATAAGGATTGTCCTTGCTAACCGTTGAAAAACCAAACACTCTCTCCACTAATAAAGTAGCCTCTGCTTGGAAGTGTAGATCCTGCTGGGGGTGAGGGTACCCCGCGAGGTAGTGGCCCGATAAGTTGACGGCGGGATTTTTTAGGCATGGTATCCAATGTCAGAAAGGCGATGGTGATATAGGGCAAAGTACTAAAGTGAGAGCTCTTAGAGAATAAGAGCAATATCAAGCAGGGGAGTGCAATTTCGACATTATGTACTCCTTGGAGAACATGGACAGTTCATTCTTCAATTATTAATCTTTAGTCGGATCAGTGGAAGTAAGTCGACGGCCCGCTTTTCATGCACCTCTTATTTGCCGGTAGATTAAAGGACCCTCGCTGTTCTGGTTTGGCGATACGCCGTCCGCGCAATAATCGTCCTTAGTCGTCCGATTTTGAGCGTTTAGGAGCGGCGCAGTTCATCCCCATCTGACCTGAGGAGACCGGGCGTCTACCTGATTCCCTAGCCATTAATGTTCCACAGCTAACGCTCGAGCCGTCGGCAAGCGGTTCGCATTATCGGCGCTAAAAAGGTCTGTTTCATAAACCGTGATGCTGGGGTTTGGCTGATACCCGAGAGGCCCCAAATATTTATCCGTAGTGCCCCACTTCGCCAACGCCATTTTAGTATTGACCAACTGCCCTCACTGTTTAGCACGATACGATAAATAAATGGTTGGCTGATAGATAACATCTCAGATGATGGAGTCGCCGGAAATGCAAGTACTGAAAGGGCTGAGTGCGCCGGGATTGGCATCTTGAAGCGCCCGCTATTTTTGTTGTCTTCCTGAAGCAGCTAGAGCGTCAGGCCATTTGTGGGAGCTCCTAGCACACCCTAAGCGCCGACGATGCAAACCGTAACCATAGCGGTTATCAACCTGAGGTGGCCGAAGCCAAGGTCGGGTGTCGCGCTGGGATTCGCCCAGTGGGAGAGATTGATGGGAGGCATGGCTGCGCAGAGGCGACGACGGTCGATGGTGGGTTATCGGGCTAGCTTGTTGAGATGGTGGCGGATTCGGGATCTCTGTCGTCAAGTGTGGAAGCTGTGGATGCAATGTTGTTGTTGTTGTTGTTGTTGTTGTTGTTGTGAATGAGGGCTGTGATTCCGAGACCTAGCGACCTCTTTGGCGACCTCTCTCTCGTGCTCTGTGACGACGACGATGACCTTCTCCAGCTCCTGCGGGCTCGTCTTCCGAGTTGGCGAGGCCGGCCTGGCAATCCTGAATTCTCTTGAGAATCGACTTTGGGGAGAGTCGACGCCGTTCGTTCGGCATGGTGAGCCGAGGAGTCAGGGTTGAGATGGCTGCAAGAGAAGGGCATAACCAAGTGTTCCAAAGCTTCCGCCAAGCCACACCAACGCCAGAAGCAAGGCGAGCGGAAACGCCACCATCAGCACCACACGCGACACAGGTTTGGCTGCAGGGGCAGAGTTGCTGCGAACCACACAAGACGTGCTGATAGAGCATTGTCTCGAGTCGTCTTCCGGAAGTTAGCCTAAGGGCCCGTCGCGTTGGCATTGTCTCTGACTTGTCTGGTATATATACTTTTGTTGGAAATAGCGAAGAAGGGAGACGGCGGCGTCTGTATTATATAGGATATTGCGGCGACTTAAATAATAGTTATTCGTGTTGGTATTGCTGTTTGCCTGTGTCGCGTTAGAGTGACTCTGCTAGAGTAGTGATTACGAGCGGACTCACCGGGCTGCCTAAGGGCTGGCGCTGTATTTGGTTGCATTGTCACGCTTGGGTTTAGTGTCGGGCGTGAGAAAGACGGGCATGAGGCAATGGAAACAGTCGTGCACAAGCTTAGCGTTTTCTCGCCTAGTCCTCGCAAGCGGGATCGCCGAGAAGGGTTTCGGGGTTTAAACGGGTCTTATTGCCCCTGGACTTTGGCTGAGATATCGCAAGCGATTGTGTTAAGAAGGATGTTTGGTTAGAGATTTGCAAATGCGGGAGGAAAAAAGACAGAGCTTGGTTTTACGTAGCGGGTAGCAGCAGACAGCAGCCTAAAAGTGGTGGCGGGTTGGTCTAATGAAACCAGTGATCACTAATGAAACCGAGGCTTGTCTGGAGCCTGCCCTGGTAGCATCCAAATTAGCTGCTGGAGTCTCAGGCAGAGTGGGAGCCCGTCTATATCCGCTCTCTGGTCCGGTTGTAGGCTTTGAACTGGGCTCCTTATTGTAGGTGCTGAAGTCGGGAATGGAACGCTCTTTGTGGGCTATATCGGAAGGGCCTACGGACTCCGGACATCTCTGGCGGGGCCGGGGGTAGAGGGATCCTCACGCGCAGGTGGGTGCGACATGGCAATAAGGGCTAAGGGGTTGATCTACACTATGTTAGAATGATCGTGGTTGGCAATAGAGGGATATTATTGTTACAAACCTTAGGCGTGCGGTCGCGGAATGTGGACAATGGTGACCACCAGGCTTGTGGGATAGACTTGAGGGCCTCGTTCCCCTCAAACCTCGCTACACCAGCTCCTCCTTGACCGAGCTGCCAGTCTCTAGCGCGCTCTTCTCCTCCACGTACTTGGCGTACACTGGATTTATATCTGCTTCCGTGGCAGTCTTCTTAGGGGCTCGTTGCTCCATCGATGTTTATAGTGGGTGTATTAGCGGTCGCAGCGTCTAGAGAGTCGGGAGGTCTAGAGCCTTCATCTCGAAGAGGGGAGGGCCTGTTTCCTAACTTAATGTTAGACTGGAAAGCGGCGACAAGAGAATTATTTATAGGTGAACTTACCGGGCATGCCCTGGGAGCCTGCTGCTCATTGCCCATTTCCATGTCGTTGTTGCCTGGTAACTTGTCATGAAAGCGTGTGTCCATATGTTTGTGAGCGTGTTTCTTAAGCGTGCGTCTGTATACCTATGATCGTGTGCCTTGAGCGTGTGCCCGTATATTTGTGAGCGTCTGCCTTGAGCGTGTGTGGCCGTATGTGACCATATGAGTGCGAACAGCGTGAAGAGCTCCGGAACCATTTCGGGCATGGAAACCATCGTCAACAACAACTCACGCAATGTTCGCAGGACAAAGATCCAAAACCACGGTGATACCATTACTACAGCTTTGCCATTCCAAATCCCCCAACTCCCTGCCCCGGTATCAATCCTTTCGCCTCTTCTTCTGCGCAAACTCGGTCTCGGAGTCTGAATCATCAGCACTCCTTTTCATGGTTCTCGCACGATCTGCATTGAGAACTTGCGTCCTCTCAGCCAGGTCCTGGACAACGGTGTTGACCTGCCGCAAGTTGACCGAGGTGGGTTCCGGAAAGTCTGACGGGAGAGGCCGACGGGTGGGAGAGACATGAACATTCGCATCCGTAGTATATACCAGAACACGTACGTTTTCTGGCCCGCTCGCTCTAATCGCCTTATCAACAGCGGCTCCTATGCTCACGACATTGAGCGCCTCGTCCCCCTCAAGTCTCGTTACTCCGTCGATGTGTGTCGTGGGTCGAGAGCTGTGAGCGACGTTCTCGCCATGAGCTCTCATCCTGTCGGCGACGCCGTCCACAGCCACGGAACGAGAAGTCTCAGGAGCGGTCATCTCGGAGGGTGCCAAACCCCCAGACTCCTTCTCCACCGAGTCCTCAGCCTTGGGTACGATCATGTCCTCCATGTACTTGGCGTACACTGGATTCGCCTCTGCTTTCATGGCGCCCATATCAGGAGCCTCCTCATCCTTCCAGGGCCATTGTGGGACATGGCGGCCCTGCTTCTTGTGCTTGCTGACTACAAAAGGGTAAGCGACGTCAGGTATGGGACTTCAGGTTACTTGCACCACAAATGCCAGGCAGCTTTGTCCGCCATGAAGTCGAAATATGGCGTCGATACCATATCGTAGCCGCCTTTGTCAAGGGCGCCGCACACCCTTCCAGACGCAGTGCTCCATTTCCGGTCGAGGGCTGAGTCCTCGGATGGCACCATATAAGCAAGGAAAGCCCGCACATGAGGGCGCCGGGACTCCGTCTTTCTAGGGTCCACCGGGTCGTCTGCCAACGGGAAACGGCCGGTTTCCGTTCCAAAGGGGTGAAAGTCAACGTACGACTTTGGCTGAGTCATCGTGGGTGCTTGGGTGGTGGCGGTGGTGATGGTGATGATCTTGGTGGTGGTGGTGGTGGTGCTGCTGTTGCTGTGATTGTGGTAAAGTCATGGAGGAAGTGGATGATGATGGTTTGTTTTTCTCTTACCGGCAGGAAAAAATAATCTCCGGGGTTTATTGCTGGCTTTGAAGCTGGTGGTTCCGTTGACCGTTTGCCAGCTGCTGCCGGCCGACAGAATTCCATTGTTCATGGGCCCGAGTTGATCACCAATGCAAGCCATGACGTTTGCCTGCTGGAGAGGAAGAACAGAAATTTGTGACGGCATGACGTAATCATTGAATTGTTCTATACACATGTGAACCAGATGGCGAATTTTCGCTCTATCTAGTCTCCAAGCATTTAGTGAAGGCCGTAGTCGAAGGGAGTCTTCGGGGCACACGGTTAGCCGTCTCCAGCCCATGGGCACCCACGAATCCCGGACACCGAAACTTGACAGGCTGCAACGCCTACTGACCGCCGAGTCAAGCGACAAGTGATTGTGGTCCAAGCTGTCGTCAAACCTGCCGCTCGTCGCGATAGCGCAGCCATTCAGAGGCGAGTCAGCGAGGGGTTGGCAGAATGCAAATGCCGTGGAATTTGTCCATTCCCGACCTCACTAGCACTTGTTCAACATCCGACGAAGGTGCTTGGACTGTTTCCGGTGTCCATACCGTGCCAGGCCATAGACCGATCCACGGCCGAGAATGTCGGAATGACTGGCGCAGAGCCCGGCGACGGGATCCGTCCGTACCGTGTGGAGAAGACGGACCGTTCATGAATCCAGCTTTGCTAGTACGGACCATATCAAGGAAGACGATATCAGCCTGGTTACCTTGGGCCTTGTCCACGGTAACAACTTCAATTCTCTCCTGCTATTGCTCGTCTGTTGCGCGACCGTAGCAATGCCGAATCGTATGCGCGATCCTCCGGGTGTGCACCTTGCCTGCGTCGCGTTAGTGTGCCTTCATCAGCGACTACAAATGGACTCACCTGGCTGATCGTGGAGGCCACTGCCTCTGAGGGCTGCTGCACACCTGAGAGCCAGCGTTGTCTTTGGTCTCATTCTCGGACACGCACACGCACAATCACGCTCTGAACAAGACCAAGATGTTTGGAAACCACGGCAACGGAGAGAAAGGTGGACTGTCCCTTCCGTTGCTGTTGCCACTTCCGTTGCTGTTGCCGCTTCCATTGCCGTTGCCGTTTCCGTGGTTGCCAAACATCTTGGTCTTGTATGATTGTTTGTTTGTATTTAGACTGTGCTTGTGCGTGTGCGTGAGCTTGAGAGAGCGTGAACAGTGTGATATAGTGACCTAGGTCGTCCATTCCGCACTCTCGTTGAGATGGTCGGCGAAATGGTACACCTCATCCGTGACTACTTTCGCCACAAATGGAAGCTAGAAGAAGGGGGTTGCCGTTCTTGTCGCCTTTCTGCGGGAAGAAGCGAAAGTGGTGACGCTTCGTAGCCACAATGACAGTGAACTTGGGGAGAGGAACAGAGACAGACAGCCTTTCACGGTGATAGCTCTTAGGCGCAGCCCATTCATCATCGGAGTTGAAATGTATATCACCTGGCTGGTTCAGCGCGTTGTCGGCTTCGTCTAGGACAAGCACCTTGTGATGAGACGTCGGGCTGTCGACGCCGAAGGGTATCCGCCGGTTGTTCCAACGATATCGCCAACTCGGACTGGTTCCCCACGAGCCCACGAGTAAGAGGGGAGAGTTGCGACAGCAGTCTTCTCGGTCGGCCAAGCTCACAGCGGCGCGGGTCTGTTGCCTGCAGATAGATACTGTTAGCATGTGAATGACGTGATAGGCGAGAGGTAAAGCACAGCACCGGAAATAGCGTCACGGCTCAACATTGACCGATGAGTTGATACTTACCCACGTTCCTCTGGACTGGGTTCCGGCCTAAGGTCGACGCGCTTCCGCCACAATCTCGACTACCAAGTCAGCGGTATTGGCTGCAACTGGAATGAAAGACCTGATGCCAGATAAAATGTACCAGAGATTGGAGATGTGTGAGGGTATCGAATCAACGTGTAGTGTACGGGGTAGAAGGTTGGATTTCGCTGCCCCGCACCCTGCGGCTCCCGGCTGTCGTAACGCATGTATGGCCCGTTTGCCTCAGTGCCTTTGTAGGGTGCCTTACACTTTTGTACCGATGGTACAGTGGTCACTGTGTGCGACACCGGCGCCTGAGCGAGATTCACGCTTTGTCATTCACTTCAAGTGCGTTTCTGGTGCATGATTCCGTGAATCAAACTCACAATCGAGGCTCCGTATCCAACCAAGTTGACGAGCTGAGATTGTGAGATTCATCAATTGCCATGATCCTATGATGTCAAACTTGGTCTCAACCCGTGATACATCCGCCAACCCTTTGCATTTTTCGCGCCGTTCGTTTGTGTCCGCCACATCCCTCTACGACGGTCATTTCGCCGCCGCCTTAGCCGCATCAGGCCCTGCGGTTGACAAGATCAACTAATGAGCCAACATGGCCTGGATCTCGCCATCTGTGAGGGCAACCAAGGTCCCTACGTCGATATCCTCCAGTCAACCCAGCAGATGGGCATCAACTCTTCATGTCCTCGGCGCTGACTTCCAAGTGTCAGAAGCCGACCCCTCCTTCTTCATCGCCTCATTTTGTCGCGCCATCGGGGCCTCGGTTCTCTTCAGGACATCCGTAGAAAACTTTTTCGTGACTCGAGCAAACTCGCCGTATTCTGGGTGCGGCGTGGCGGCGCCAGCCGATCCGTAGAAAAGCGCAAAGTTTTGAGTCTCGGACGTCTCCAAAGTCCACCTCTTAGTATCTCTAGACACTGGATTCCTCGGGCAATGAACTATCTGCTGCCCTAGATGCTCGTACGTGCGGATGCTGTCATTGAAATTACCCTTTAACCAGTCGCCTGGTTTGACAACGGCCAATAAAGTATAGAGCTGTCGGCTTGCGACGGGGGTATACTCGGAGTCTCGATAATCAGCGACGGGGATGCGGATATTCTTGATGGTCGAGAACGGGAAGGGCTCCACGTCCTTGGCTGTCGAGTAGTGAACGCGGATGACGCACGGCACGTTGCACATAAAAATCGCATCTGAGCCGTCGGCGAGCTTCCGCAACCCGAAGACCTGGTCCACCTGCTCTTGGAACGTCGCCTCTGTTCTCCGATCAACCCAGACGATGCTCTTCTGAAAGAGCTCGTCTTGCGTCCAGTCCTTAACGGACCATTCGGACCCGGACTTGATCAGCAGTGGGCGATACAGTTCATGCTCGCGGCGAAACCAAAAGGTCTTCAACATGATCTCACTGTAGACCAACTGTTCGAAGTAGGTTCCAGCTGTCCCAGGTCCCAGAGGTGCAAGCTCCTTCAGGATGTCCGTCTTCGCCTTCGCCCATCCCTCTCGCGTCTTTTCGTCCTCAGAGTAGAGACTCTGCCACGCTAGCCGGAGAATCGGATTGGCCTTTTCAGCGGCAGCGTTCTCGTCGTCCCGTGGGGCGTAGATGTCAAGCATGTGACTATATAGCCGCCGGATCAGGATAATCAGACAGTCTAAGCCCGAGTATTCATAACCGCCCGTCTCCACCATGGTAGTAGGCGGCGGTGGCCGCACCTGGAGCGTCCAGCACACAGATGGCGACTCCGTAGATACATCGTAAATTTCGCGGATGTCGTTCAGCGAAACCATAGTTGCAAACTCTTGTCGTCGATGAAAGAACGTAGTGAAAGAAAGGTAAAAAGTGTGCAGGTTTGGTGTATGGCATACAGGTAATGTTTTTAAAGAGTGAGAGGTGCTAAGGGAGCCCGTATTATTCATTGCGGGTGCGCACATCCCAGTCGGTGCGGCACTGTCAGCCAGCTGCCTAGGGCGACATTGTGACGAGTTGATCGCAAGTTGAAAAACGTTGAATATTCTATCTCCTCCATCTTCAAAGTCTCGATATCATTCACGAAAATCAAGATGGCACGACTACGAAGATCTCCACAACTAGCAAAACCGGCCTCCGGCCGCAACCCCGACCAGACCCGCTCCGATCCCCGTCCCGATCCCCACCCCGATTCCGAGTACGAAGAGCCCGAGAGTGACGATGAAGCGGACGAACCAGAGGAACTCGTGACTCCACAGACAGCTAAGCGTTGGACTGGTGGTTCGAAGAAGCGACCCCGGTCAGAGCTTGGAACTGATGAGGATGAGGACTCTGAGCCAGTTCGTCCGTCTGGACGACGTCGCAAAAGGCCCGCCACAGTGAATCGCCCTGAGGGACCAGAAACACCTCAGACAGTGAAGCGTCCCCGTGGAAGACCTCGCAAGCAACCCCAGCCCACAGTCGAGGCCGGTACAGAGACCCAGTCGGCACAGCCGCCGAAGAGGAAGCCCGGTCGCCCTCGGAAGCAGGCCCAACCGACAAACGAGGATGATTCAGAAGCCGAGCCGGCTCAGCCACCGAAGAGGAAGCCTGGTCGCCCTCGCAAGCAGCTGGAGATCATCTCCACAGGCGAGTCTGAATCAGACGTCGAGTCGGTCCAGCCGCCCAAGAGGAAGCCCGGTCGCCCTCGGAAAGATGGGGTCGTAGCTCCAGCGAGGCCGGCGGGGAAAAGGGGGCGACCTCCAAAGCCGAAGCCGGCTGCTGCGGAGCCTCAACCAACGCTGGGGGGTTCTCATGGGCGGTTGCAGACGAGGAAGCCCGAGGTAGAAAGGGACGACTTGAACGTTGTTCTGGGCCCAAACCGGCCACCTTTCTGCGAGAAGTGGACAGAGGCGGATGAGGACTCTTTGGACTGGGACCAGTCGCCAGAAAGAGCAGCCTTTCTTACCATCCAGGCTAAGAACAATGCTCTGATGACCATGTGGAAGATCTGCATTCGTCTCTTTCGCTGCTCGCCTTTCGCTCTGTTCTCGCCGCGCTTTGGCCTCTGCTACCAAGCGATGCTCGACAGGAGACCGAATGCGACGCCTTCGCTTCTCTGGGGCCAGAACTTCTGCAAGGAGTTGAGCCACGTTCTGACGCATCCCGTCTGGGCAGGCAAGCCAGAGCTGTTGCGCATGGTCCTTCAGTATGCCGTCATCTGTCGCACTGACGATCGTCGCCCGTGGAAGATGCCCTCAATCAAGTTCGCCGAAGGCGGTGCCCTTGCGCAGCTCAAGAGGGACCTAGAGGCTTCTCAAGATCCGCTTCCCTCTCCTGTCCACTTGATGCACCTGGAGGTGCGCAAACGGATCGAGAGTGATGAGCCAAGCAATCTGTCCGGTGTTATGGTTCGCTTAGGCTGGCTCATCAAGCAGCAGGTCAACAGGGGACCCAGTCGCCAACCAGCTCGCTTGACCCAGTCTCAGGGCTTCGATGTATACGCTGTCACGGTAACCGACCTTTCAAGTATCCGAGAAGCAATCGATACTTACGGGCCCTTTGGCACAAGACTGTTGGCGAGCACCAATGCGGCGTACGAGGAGTTCACGGGGGCTCGAGGCACCAACGATGTTCCTCGCGGTCCCGAGGAGCTGAGGAGCTTTCATCAGCGCTCTTGGCTCGATGAACAGCGACGTATGGTTTGCGCCCGGCGTGGGGACATTGAGGGACCTCCTGTCCCGCAGGACGAGGAACCTCCACTCCCAGAAACCGCGAAGCCTCCCCAGCAAGAAGTCGAGGAACTCCCTGTTACAACAGGTGAGGCGATGGAAACTGATGCGCCAAACGCTGAGGATGCGTCCCAGGCTGGATTAGGCTTGGAGGGACGGCTTGAAGATTTCTGGGTTGAAGAAGAGGGAGGTGTATCCATTGTCGGGGAGTTTGTCTCTGGTGACGAAGATTCGGGTGATGAAGACTCTGGCGGCGCAGACTCGGGCGACAAAGACTTGGTCGACCAAGAGTCGAAGGATTTGGACTCGGACGAGGAGATCTCTTTGGCAGACTCCAGCGATGAGGCCCCAGTGACCCCTGAAGACGAGTCCTCCGGGGAAGATTCAGGCCTTGAAGAGGGTGAGATCCCAGAGGAAGCGGCAGTCCCTCAGCAAGAGGAGGAAGTCCCTCGGGAGGAGGGGGTGCCCCCCGAAGACGAGCCCTCCGGGGAAGATTCAGGTCTTGAAGAGGGTGAGATCCCAGAGGAAGCGGCAGTCCCTCAGCAAGAGGAGGAAGTCCCTCGGGAAGAGGCAGTTCCTGAGAAAGAGGCTGCCCCTCAGCACAAGCCTCAGGAGACTCCTGACTCTGATGAGCCTCCTCTGGGGGTTCCCTCTGCTCCCGATCCTTCACAGAATGAAGGCAAGCCTGAGTCCAACCGATCCGAGTCCGAGCGCCCTCCCAGTCAAGTTGAGGGTCCGTCCAGCTCGAAGACCAAGGCCATCAGAATCCAACTTTCTGCCGGGTCGGTTCTGCCGCCGCTTTATGGGGCTAAGGGGTCTCGGGACGATCGGGTTGGTGGCGCAGTGACGCCATCTTACGATACACAGCGGAGCACTCGGCGGGATGAGCAGACAATGTTCGTTCAACAGCCAAAGGGATGGTATGTTGACTTAGGTAAACTCCGCAATGTAACGTACTAAGACCGAGATTCAATATAATATAAACTCGGTAAAATGTTTATTAATTTGGGGTTTAACCTTATTTAATACCCATGGGTACATTAAGTCAGCCTGGTATGTAATGCCAAATTTGAGCCATTAACCTTGCAGAGTCCTTCCATTCTCATCGCGACTTCCAACCAGTGAGTGATACCAGCATCAACAGTGATCTGTATCTTTGAAAAACGGGCACGCAGCCATCTTGGCCGCCCTGGTATGCTACCATACCAGAGTGCTGGGTTGGGCCGTCAGGACCAAGGTCAACACTCGCCATGACGTTCTCGGGACCGACAATTTGGTCCAGGGAAGCATCATCGCGGAGGTGCATGCTTTGGAACCGGCCAACTCGATCGAGAATTGCCTCGAGTTTTAGGTTGTTCTTGACGGCTGGCAAGGCGTCGGGGAGGTTAGATAGATAGTTTTGTTCGTTGTTGCTAGTTATATTGATGAGCTGTAATGAAAGATTTGAGAGATTCGATGGGGAAAGTAACTACTGGAACGACGATATGAATATGCGGAATGCGTGATTGCAGCTGATTCTCGTGATGATGACGTCTAAATTTCAATATGAGAGGTACCTCCTCGGCCACTAAAACCCGGTGTTGTCCCGCATTTTTGTGACCAACCTAGCTTGAACGCCATTTCTAAACTTCCCAGTCCCCAACTCTCCAGGCGACTGGCCGATTAAGGCGAACTTTAAGTAATTCACAGGCAGCAAAGGTCTGAACTGTTAATCCATTCTCTACACTTGGCTCAAAGTATAAGGGATTGTATCAATATAGCCGGATGGTTCATTCGTCTGACACAAAACTAGCGACTAGTAAAGCGAAACTCACACGCAACGCCGGTCGGAATGTATGTGTTGTCATAGTCTCTATTGAGACACGAGACATGACACCAGTATTTACTGTTCTATCCATTGTGCGGCGCCTATAATGCCGAGTTAAACGCAAACAGATAAAGCAAGACTGAGTCGCTTACAACTTTTTTTAACATAGTTACAAAAGAGCAAATGTGATTGCATAGTGAGTCGCGAGGAGCACACACACTTACTGGTTTGCTTTTGTCACTTGCCACAGTAAACCAGTCAAGGCGCAAGCATGGCCGCATTCGCAAATCTCTCGCTTACTATTACTCAAAAGAGCTAATACGACACTCTTCTTAAGCTAGAATCCTATCTATAAGACCCCGCATCTCTTCCTTGCTCAGTCTTTTCTAAACTCATCGACCTGCAACTTAATTATTCCCTTTCTCATCAGAATATACTCTCCAGTTATCGCAAGGCCCTTGCCACAGGCTGTACCCTCCATCAAAAGCCATATATACTACAACCCGATTGATCAAAGAGGTCAGGAGCGAGCGTTGCACTTGAATTTGGCCGTTGGCTTGTGTTATGAGCAAGCGTATTGCCACCTGCTTCAATACTTTTGTGGCGCGCAGTGTGGCGGTAGAGTGGATTCGTGTGGCTGCGGCTCCCTCATTGGCTGATCACTCACACGCTTAGTAACCTCATAACGTGACAAGGCTCCTCATACATGCACCGGGGGCGGTGCAAATAAGACCACGTGACAACCTTTGAGTGTCTTTCTCAGCCCTTCGAAAGTGTTAGAAGCATACACTCACCATGAGACCGCTCACCACGCCCTTGCAAACGCACATGTATATATTCATGACGGCAAAGGCTCCCGTTGTTGGCCGGCTTTGCACCGCGCGCAATTCACGCCGTCATTGTTAATTACGTTCTGACGGTAAGAAAAAGGGTTCAACCATCTGAAATGTACCGGACTTGTAGCTTAGCAGTAGACTCCTGTCTGCCGCAACTGAGGTCCAACAGGGGAATCCAAAATCCGGCAGTCACCTCATCTTTCGACCTGCATTCTGTCTCACCAATCTGCGACTGAGGACACGATCAATCCAGTCGGCCAGCTTCACACTCTTCGCTATATATAACAGCACCGCTGCTACCGACCCTCGACTGGGATCACCGTCTTTCTCTTTCGTTGCCCTGCCGTCTGAGAGCGCCGTCGTCCGACAGGTCAAGATGCAGCTGGCCGCATTGATGACTGCCAACATCGGCCGTCTCATGATGTACCCCTCCAACTGCCCTATCTCGCGGGTCAAGGACAATCGCTCCCTCGCTGAAGCATGCTGTGGATGGACCAAACCACTTGCTACCACGGGAATCATCTGCATGTTGCTCCGCCTCTGGAAACGAGCCACGATGTTTTAGAACGACTTTGCGGGGATGCTACGAGATATTGTGACCCTAGACACCAAGATCAGCGTTACTGTAGACACCTGCCGCTTCATCAAGGCCACCATGGCGACTCGTGGCCCAAACGGGTTGGAATTTCGTGTTGTGTCTTCGCACCGTCATGGCAGCAAGTCGCGACGGCGAGGCTGTAGCTCTTGTATTCCCAGTCACACGTCCGCGGATAGACTTGCCTAGCAACTAGAGCCGCGTGACTCTGCATGTCGTCCCTGGCGGTAAGAAAGCATTTCGCCAAGTCCCTCGAGATCCTAGCTAACAAGAGAAGGATAGCGCTCTGCAGCTTGTCTGCCAGGACTGAGGTTCAAAGAACGTCCGCCCCTACGCGACCCATTAATCCCCGACCGATCCCGCAACGGCTTTTGACGACTACAAGCCTCTCGAACTACGTCCAACATCTACTCGCCGTGTACGGATGATGTTAAGGGTGGAACCTGGGCAGGGAAGGGAGGAAAGGATGTCTTGGCATGCAAGGGCCATTGGGTTTACAGCACAAGGAATACGGGGATAGAGAATGGTAGATACAGAAACGATGGCCACAATGGTGGTTTCTTTGATGGCAATACATGCTCTACTTTTACATGAAGCTCATTCACCAGCGCGAGTCCTGGATTGTTCCCTATTCACATCTGCCGTTGCAAAATGGCCCATCCTTGTGAGCCAAGATGTCGTGGATTTCGACACCGTCCGTGTTGGCGGATTGCTACTGACAGCCCCTAGTCGAGAGACTCAGGCACTCCGAGGAACTCGTCCTCTTCATCAGTGTCTTCTTCCGCGATGGTCTCTTGCAGGTAGTAAGCCTCTTCCACGTTGCAAGAAGGTCCAAAAGGACTGGCCAAGAAGTCTTGAACTTCAGCTCCCTCCGTGTTGGCCGATTGCCACTCTGTCAATACCGAAGTCGGGATCCAGGTCCAGTCGCTCAGGCTGGCAGTATCCGAGCAAGCCTCCCGCTCCATGCCATGGTAGATGCCAAAGACGGAATCAAAGTCCGAGGGTTTGTCAACGCCGAGCTTGTCCGTCTCGAGTGCGTCCTTTGCCCAGGAAGGGAGACCCCACGTGGGATGCCGTGAGGCAAAACATGACTTGGTATCGATCCTCGTGTTTGTCGACACATCATGATGCCGAAGACCAAACGGACCATAAACTACCCTAGTCAACTGGAATAAATAGGCCTCGAGCAGGTGCCGCTGCAGCTCACGACACTCATTCTGGTTGAGCTCTCGAGACTCGGCTGTGCTAGGGACAGGTAGGATGGGGATCTCAAGTGCCATCATCGTGTTGCATAGAGACTTGAGCGTCTTCCTGATTCCAGAGCAAACCATGAGGTCAACGAGGACTCCAGTACCTTCAATTACCACGCGGCCTTTATCTCTTAGCAGGGGTAGGTAGCTGTCCTCGTAGTCGTCGTACTGGAGGGCACCTTGCTTCCAGAGGCCCAACGCCATCCACATGACTCCCGTATGGGCAAGTGGCCTACTCCAGCCACTACACCATCGAGCAAGATCACGGAGATATGTTTGCTGTGAAACCGGTCCGCGATCAGGGAGAACCAGGACATTGTCAATACCTGCCGTCAATAATGCAGCCAGCTGCATCTTAACCTGGCGGATAACACCATTCTCCGAGGGCAAGGCGAGAAAATGGGCCAGGCGATAATCAAATCCCACAATGGGCAGGACTGCCTTGAAAACTTCCGCCTGCTTTCCAGCAAACTGGATTGTCGACAACTGGTTGTCAAGGATGCCCTGGACAGTGAGCCGATGATGAATGCTAGAGAGCGCTAGAGTCTCTACCTCTGAGGTAAAGAAGCAAGAGAGCACTTTGGCCACGTTAACTCCCCAAGACGCAAGCCCGACAACAGAAATGATGAAACCACCAGCCTGCTTGTTGCAAGCTCTGAGACGATGGTAATTATGTCCCGCGGAGATGAACTCGTCCAGACTTGAAGCCTCAGTATAGATTGAGATCCGATCAGGGACGTCGGCCGTGCGGACAGCCCAGGACAATTGCTCCAGCCGCTCCTCCTTGCAAATAGGCAGCATGACCTTTGCGACCTGCTGCGTCGATCCATCATAGATGACCTGCTCTCGACGAGAGCTGAGACACAGATGCAGGTTATCAAACCCGTCTACAGCGTAGGGGGAGCGGAAGCCAGGGTGAACGTAGAGGATACAACTACCGTCAGCATTGGCTGTCACCTGGCGTCTTTGGAGGTCAATGTGCTCGGAAGCAGGAACTGAGCGGTCCGGAAGCGCCCTGTCGACCAGCCTCTGCGCCAACATCAGCGTGTCGTAGACTGCTTCATCCTCCACGGCATTCACATCAAGCTGACCCCTCAGAGGGATCCCTTCAAGCCTGCTCCAAGGAGGGTGACAGATGACAATCTGTCGCTCGAGGGTACCTCGAAGCTCCCGGGTGAATGCCTCAGTCAGATGAGCCGAGGTTGTCTGGACGACGTGGTGAACCTCTCGACGGATCGCAGCCACACTGTCGGGAGGATTCAATGAAAACAGTCGGGGCTGTTCCATCTCGTAATGCCGCAATAGCATCCGTAGAGCCTGAGGCGGTTCCTCTGGAGAGACGGTCAAGACACGAACCACTCGTCCATGAGACACATCAGCGGCCCAGTGAGCTGCCGCAATCGTGGCGAGGGCGCAGTCGGCTCCCATCTGAGGATCAATCACAAAGACAAGTCTCATGGTATCGTACATATATCCACTCGACCAAGCCTCTGCCCCAGTACCAGGAACAGCTCGCCAGGTCTTGAGCATATCCAGGAAAGCGTGGTAGGTGAGACAACGGGGAGCAGGAGCAGCGTCCCACATAATCTGGTCATTGTCCTCTTCGCCAATCTCATCGGCGACGAAAGCCAAATCTGCCTTCAAGCTTGACCCAACAACAGTCACAGAGTCTCCAGCCGCAAAACGAAAAAGAATTTGCTTCCATACGCTAAAATCAGACGAGCAATTGTGCGACACCTTGACGTGCCCAAAGCGAACATCTGGGTTCGACGGGTCCAGCATGTTCTCTGCTGTCCACGCCGGAATTTCATCCAGAGGAGTGCGTCTCGCAGCCATTTTGTAAACTCGAGGTAGGGACTTGTCGGAGAGAGGAGCCTTGATGCAGGGTGGGCAATAGTAAAACGGGAGGATCGAAGCGCTGCAGTTTGTGCGTGTGAGTGAAACTTATTGGTTCATAATCACTCGAGGGTTTATATCGACTCTACGGGAGCAAGGTTTGTATCAGACACTATTTGTTGCCCTGATGTAACATGAACAAACTACCTGGCATCTTACATGCGCGCACATATACTTCTAGGATCACTCTCGAACTTACAGAGCTCATACATCACAGTTGGGATAAAGTTAAGTGTAAGAAACCCGGTGTTGTGTGTATTCACACTATCATTCCCTTCCAAAAAACACTCGGCCAGTCCCCTCGGCCAGTCCCTCGCCCTGCTGCTGTCGCGTCCTCCGCCAACTGCTACTCTCACAACTGTCTAACCTGGCGCCAATCCTTCGCCCAGACTCGAGCTTGCTCCCTCTCTGCCGGGTGACAGTTCAGCAGCCAGACACTTTCAGCGATGTCGACACGCTGAAGAGCAGCTCCTTGGTCCTGAAGGACCCACTCGGTCATTCGGTTGGCGATCTCGTCGGGCTTTCCCTTGACGAGGGCGGCGACCTCGGACTCAGCGGCCTCCCGAGCACTCATGGCGTCGGTGAGCTCCTCAGACATGAACATGGCCCTGTCGTTGGCCTTGTCATAAGCCTGGCACAGAGGGTCACGCCAGCCGCCCGGTACTGCATCCTTGGTGCCGGCAGTTAGGGCCACCAAGAGATGCTGGCGGAGCATAACTGGCTGGCCCTGGTACACCAAGTGCAGCCAGGCGCGGATGTGCACCCACACAGATAGAAGCCCAAGACGAACCCCAACATGCTCAGGGCCGGCCGACCGAGCGAACCCAAGGACGAGTCGGCGGGTGCCATGGTTCAGCCTGAGAGTCAGGCCCATCGGCAGCAGCTGGTTGATGGCTGCCATCTCCCTGTTCATACGTCCGGAGACGTACTTCTCCACCGAAAGATACGACGGCAGCTCAATGTCAAAGGGACCCTTGACGCTGCCAACGATGCCAGGTTCGCCCCAGACATCGTTCCAGACCAGATGGCGCTTTTGGTAGTCCGACCCGCCTGGTTCCATAGCCTTGGTCAACTCCCCAGCATTGACCACTGGTTCGGGGCCGAAGGAACTCGGCCCAGCAGCCCACATCGAATTGCTCAGGCCTTGACGCGGGGGACCTGGAGCGGCGGGGGCGGGAGAGGATTCGGCCTGAGAAGCCGCGGAGACAGCCGACTGTGCCTGAGCTGGCGACACAGCGGGGACGGAAGAAGCTTCGGCCTGAGAGGTCGACGGGGCAAAGACCGGAGCCGACGGTCTCAAAACCAGCTGGACTGACCCAGTCGCCCCCCCAGCAGACTCGGTCAAAGCGGACGAAGTCTTGGTGACGGCCTCAGCAGTCGTCTCGACAGGAGTGGTCTCCGCAGAGGCTGTCGCCTCCTGCGATGAATCCAACTCCGTCTTCGCCACGGGAGCCGAGCCTTGAGTCGAGCCTTTGGCCTCTCCAGACTTCTCCTTGACCGAGCTACCAGCCTCGGGCGTGCTCTTCTTCTCCTCCATGTACTTGGCGTACACTGGGTTTCCCTCACCAGTCTTGACTCGCCAGTCTGGACAATCGCCGGACTTGTCCCAAGGCCACTCTGGAACCTCCCAGCCTTTCTTCTTTATCTGAAGAACTGGAGTGAAGTTAGTATATATCCCACAAGGTGAATAAATGATCACGTCTACTCACAAACAATCTTCCACGCCATCCTGTCGACCGCGAACTCAAAACATGACGTCGAGAGCGCCTTGATCCCACGCTTAGCGTAGGTCTCGCATACATTGAGAGTCGCTAGCTCCCACTTCCTTTCAAGCATCGGCTCTACGCCCGGAAGCATAAAGACAAGGAAGGCCCGCACATGCGGGCGCCGCGACTCCGTCCTCTTCTGGTCGACAACCTCGTCCGCTAACGGGAATCGGATGTCGGGTTCGCCCCCGAAAGACACGAAGTCAACATAGGCCTTGGGCTGCGCCATCTTGCGTGCGTGTGCGTGTGCGTGTGCGTGTGCGTGCGTGTGCGGTGGTCTTGGTAGTTGAGTCGTGGTGGTGGTATCGTTGTTGTTCCTGCAAAGTCACCAAGGTGTGCTTGTTCTACTTTGTTTTTTCCCCCCTCCCTGACACGTTTCCTAGGAATAACCAATTTCCGGTGCCTTTATTAATTCGGTTGGCTCTGTGGCTATGGATTTGGGTGAATCTCTTTGCCAGCTGCTGCCGGCCGGCAGAATTCCATTGTGTATGCTTAAGCCGGTGGCCCTCAACAGTCAGCTGGCACTAGAGACTTGGGAGGAATATAGTAGCATAATTAACTTTTTATATTATCTAAAAATCAAAGTAGAGCCTCCTCTTTCCATCATCCTCATCTTCCAACTCAACATGAATTATTGTACAGCACTCATGAAGCTTACACCCATCCCCATTCAAGCGTTCTGCCAAGGACCCAAGTCGACAAACCGCTATAAAGCAGCGGCGCCTTGTGTCCTGCACTTCCTGCACGAACATCTTCAGGTTCTTCATTGACTCTGGGACCATAAGTTCCGAAGCAATCTCGTATAGAGAGCTCCGGCCTTGTTCCAAGACAACAGGGAAGAAGACCAGGTCTTGGCACTCACGCGCTGCCTCGGAGAATAGCTCTGAAAGCTCGTTGGACTCCTTGGCCTTGCTTGGAGTGGCCTGAGGACGTTCCAGATCTCTAATGCGGGCAATGTCTTCGTCGTGCTGTCGTTCCAGAGCCATGAGGTCTTCCTTCACCTTTGAGAAGCTCTCGACCTGCTGCTCTAAGACCTTGATGCGCGCTTCAGCCTCCTCAGCGACATCGACGGCTTTGCGTGTCTTCGCAGTCTGCCCTTCCAACTCAGCATCGGCATGTGCAAGTCGGTCATTGAGACCCTGGATATCCTCCTCCCGAGCCGCCAGTTCTGTCTTCGCAGAGTTCAGCTCATCGGACTTGACAATGAGCTTTTCGTTGAGGTCATGGTTACGCTGCCGGAAGGACCGTATTGACTCGGACTGAGCTTGCATGAGGGCTTCAAGGCTTTCGATCTTGTCGTCCTTCTCAACCGTATAGTTGGTCTGGGATTCTGTCAACTCATTGATCAGAGCAGTCTTGGTTTGCGACGTTTCGGTCAATGCCAGAACCGCTTGGTCTTTGGCAGCAACGGATGCCGTCAGCGCCTGGATCTGTTGATCTCTGGCCGCAATCTGGCCATCATGCCTCTCCCTGAGGGTCGCTATCTCCCGGTCCTTTGCTCCTTGCAATTCCTGCGTCTTCCACTCGAGCCATGCGTCGTTGTGTGCTCTAGCTGCTTCAAATCTGGCTGCAGAGTCCATACGCTTCTGAACAGCAGATTCCTCGAGTACTCGAACTACTTCGTCTCGATTTCCCTCGACGGCTTCTCTGAAGCTCTGCACAAGCTCGTCTCGGATACCGGCGACAACTTCACCAAGTCTTCGAACAACTTCATCTTGATGGCCGTAGAGGGCTTCTTGGTGACCAAGGAGGGTTCTGTTGAAGATTTGACGAAACTCGTCTCGACTTGGTCGGATCTCGAGGTCCCTCCTCAATCGCTCAAACCTCGCCATGCTCTGTCGACTTGCGTTCTTGACACTATGGCTGATGGCCCCAGACCTCGCATGAATACTGGAAACTTCCACATTCAGTCTGGGTAGGCCGTCCACTTGTGCTAGTACAGCGGTCTTGGCATCCCGCACTTGCTGAGAGGTTGCGACACGCGTCAGCTGCCCATCTATGTGAGCTCTGAGCCCCGTGAGTCCACTGTTGACGACCTCCTCAACCTTGTCAGCCGCCTTGCCGAAGCCGGCAGCGACGGAGTTGCCAGCCTCGACCGCTGGGCCACTAGCAGCCTCCTTCACCTGGCTAAGGGTTGCCAGAGGTGACAACTTCTGAGTGAGCAACTTGTCAAACTCTGCAACCGCTGCCTTCTTCTGCGCTTCCACAGCCTCTCCCGTCTTCTTCACCGAGTCCCCTACCGCTTCCACTTGGCCTTGGAGGGGACTGATAACCTCCTTCAACTGTGCTTGAGTCGGCGAACGCTCGTCAAGCAAACATTTGACCCTTGCGACGACTTTGTCTTCGGTCGTTGCGAGGGCAGTTTCCGTCATCGCCGAAACATCCTTGCCCACGGCCGTCACGTCATCCAAGGTGATGATCGTCTCCAATGCATTGGCGAGACCATCGTCGATGTGCGCGGTCAGGTTGCCCTGCCTCTCATCAAGGGCTTCCTTGACATCTTGCATCACCTTCCTGAGGCCCGTCGATACAGTCGCCTGAACCTCCTCCGCCTTGTCAGCCACTGGGCCCTTGACCGACTCACGAACCTGCTCCAGGGTGGGGATTTGTTTCTTCTGCCCATCGAGCAGATCCTTGACCCCGGCGAGGGTTTCATTCGAACTCTTCTTGAGGCTTCCCGAAAAGGTCTCGCCCAAGCGATCGGTAGCGCCATCAACAGCCGACTTGACATCCTCCAACTTGAGAATCTCTCCAAGCTTGTCCACAAGAAATGCTCGCATACTCTCGTCACTTGACGAGAGCTTGGACGCCAAGAAGTTATGTGTGGCCTTCTTGCTTGAGTCGAGCTTGGAGGTCAACTCTTGCTTGATGTCTTGGACGTCAGAACAGACAGAGTCCCCGTGTGGCTCGCCGATGGCGCTGGCGATGTCTTGGAGCTGCTCCTTGCTCGACGAGAGGGGATCGACCGCAGCCTTGATTTCGCGACTGGTGTCCAAGAGTGAGGTGAGGCTGTTCACGCTCCGATTAGCAATTGATCATTTGGGCGACAGGGGACTTACCTGGCTGTGTCCTTGACGGACTGAGCTGACAAAGCGGAAGTCAGCTCATCCGTCTTCTTGCCCAACTCTTTTATCTGTGAGGGAACGCCCTTCAGATGGTGCAGAAGCTCCTGCAGATTCGGCCCCAGGTGCCTCGACCGCTGTTGATATTGGGCCTTTTCAGCCTGGGCCTCTCTCCTAACGCGCTCTGTTTCCTTAAATGCATCCTCGATGCTACGCAAGGCCGAGTTGATGACATCTTGGTTTGATTCACCACCACTGAGCCTGCCGAGCATAACCCTAATGCGATCCAGATCCATTTTGATGTTGGTGACGATTATGGTGAAAAGGACCTCTATCGAAACCCTGTGCTGTCTTGTTCCTCTCCCTGTGTCTAACCGTTTCGGAATTAGTACGGCACTAAGCCTGAGCGCCTTCCGTCTTTAGCAGAGGACGCCCTCACCGCCTTCCCAATCTAGAAACATTACCTTATAGCAAGAATACAGTAGGCTATCACTAATAATTAGTATATAGCCACTATAATATAGCGCACTACCCACTATAATTATAGCGCACTCACAACCACAGCGCATTCCCACTATAACCACAGCGCATTCTCACTATAGTGCACTCGCCATTCTAGCAGTCGACCATAAGGGTGCCCGATAACGGCTGAATTGGCAAGTTAGTAGAAGGGGCTTCTGTGGCTCGTGGGTGCGCGTTAAGTGGTGTGTCGCGATAGCCTCATGCAGAACTGTAAAGACGCGACTGTAAGTATTCTGCCGGTAGAAAATTAAAAACAGAGAGGTTAGTAGGTACATTAAAACTGTATGCGTTCTCGGAATATATAGAAGTACCTTGATACTAGCGTGTTTTGGGGCCCTATCTCCTGCCGTATTAGGTTTAGCCACAGAGAGAAGAGCGAAGGGACAACAGGGTTTCAATAGAGGCCCTGGTGAAAATGGCAAGGAAAGTTAAGCTTGGTTGATTGAAATCGCCATTGGGCGTTGGCGCCGCGAGCTTGTCGGTCAGGGGGATGATGCTTACGAATAAGCCCAATGTGTAAACCCTGGTTTTCATCCAGACCTACTCAACAGAAGTACATTTACACGTTCGTATCCAAAAGAATTAGGATGAACCCTCGGGCCCAGAACTACCACATTGAGGATTGTCTGCTGCCACTCTAGTAGGCTGTAAACGGAAGAAAACGATCACAGCACGCTTGATGAAGTGGGCGGCCAGGCTTCAGACGATCTGCCAGTCGGAGACAAGGACAATGTCAAGGCTGGAGAGAGAAACGAGGTTGTATATGATAATATCTAATGTAAGTCGGCGGGCCCTGGAACCAACCTAATGCGTGTGCCGAATGATGAGGGTTAATGGGCAGGGGGGGACATCACAGCCAGAGTAATTAAAGCGCAAGACAACATTGTAATATGTATTTCCGCCATTGCTCTCGCTATCAGTTGAGTCGACCCATGTCCACCACATCATCCATCCCAAGCCAACCGCCCTATGGGCCCTGCCGAATCCGTGTTTGACTGCACGGCTGGGCGTATTATCAACTCAGGTCTTGATACTCCAGTCAGGGCAGGCGATAGTCATCATTGATTGACATATCAACGGTGTCGAGGCCCAAGAGGATGCTGGAACTCCATCCGCAGGTGCGACATCTCTGGTCTGTCATCTAGGACGGGTTTAAGCCGCCCCTTTGCTGCGCGCGTTCATCCGGACCTTCAGCCAGATTCTCATCCGGACCATCAGCCCAGTCTTCAGCAGCATCCGCCTCGTTGGCTTCACCGCCTGCCTGCTCCGACTCCAAACAAGATCCTCCGAGTCCTGAGGGGCCTTCTGCGGGATCCTCGCATCCGTGATCAGTCATGTCATCGGTCCAGCTATCCCATTCCTTTTGGGCCGCTACTCGCTCCCTCAAAAGGGCCAGTCTGACCCCGTTTCCTTGTAGTGGGTGGCTTGGGGGACCGCGATGATTGGGACCGCGACGAGTGGGAAAGCTCGTGCTCAAGAGGATTCCGATGCGATTCACATGTAAGAAAAAGGGTGCCACCTCGTTTGCCTGGTTGATGGATAGACTGGTGGCGACAGTAACCGTCGAAGCGGCATCGGTTTGGGACTCTCCATCGCTCTGAGACTCGGCTTCAGTCTGGGAATCGGCTTCAGTCTGGGAATCGGCATCGGGGTTGGGCGTGGGAGGGTCGGACGGATCGTTCACGTGGGGATCCATCGCCTGGAGTCGACTTGTGTATAAGCGAGGTTCGGTGTGAAGGTGTTTCAAGGCCTCTCTGACAATGAATAACGATCGTTTCTCTTGGCTGAAATCTCAAATATGCAACATGTCCGTTAATCACTGCACTCTGCTCAGACTGCTCCCTCTAGGGCGCTATCTTGCCAGTGCTGGCCGGCTGCCACCTCACGGGTCACAGGCTCCAGGCAGCCTCCTCTTCCTTTGTAGACCAAAATCTCTTTCTCCTTTGCTTTATGCTCTGCCTTGTGCTAGATAAGAAATCTTCAAAACAAAACCTCCACATCCACATTCACACCAGGCTCGCAAACAACCAACGCACACACGCAAGCTCATACATTCAACATGAGCGACCAGGAGACCAGTCTTGGAGCGAACCAGGAGGATCACCTGCAGGCTCCCGCGTCCCAGCCCGTCGCCGCGAGCCAGGATGGGCCCCCCTCGGGTGAAGCGCTCTCATCAGGCCCCGGTGTCGATACGGCACAGGATCAGGATAGCTCCGACAATGAGGTTCCGAGTGCTGCCCTTCAGGCCGAACCCCATGGCAATGGACCTGCTCAGAACAACGCCCTTCAGAACACCGTGGCTCCTGGCGTAACCGTCCTCCCCCCTGGCCAGTTGCAGATTATGGGCTCTGTGAACCAGCTAGGTCAGATGCCAGGTGCTGTCTTTGTCAACGTGCTGGGGAGTCCTGCCACAAACGTCGTGGCGCCTTGTCTGCTTGTCCCGGGAGCGATCTTGGCCCAAGGCAGCAGTCTTGATGCCACCCTCCTTGCCTTCCGGAATGCAGCAGCTTCTCCGAGTCCTTTTGCTGGCGCCGCGTATGGCCGTGCTGGCAACGCGGAGACTCATGCGGGCGATCAAGGCTCAGAGGACCAGGAGGATGTGGAGGCTGAGGACGGTGAAGATGGCAACTAATGCTTATTCGTCAACGGTATGTCTCATTTACCTCTTGCGCCCAGGAATGTCCATTATCCTAACGTTGACAGAAACATATTCGAGCACACGGTCGGGTCGCAGAACCGAACCCAGCTGACCCTTCGTCAAGAACCCACTACTGTCGGAATGGACATTGTCGAGTTATTGCAAACGAGTTTTCTTGGAAGTTGGTCGGGTGAGATGAGCCTGCCCAGATGCTGTGACTGCAGCGGGATGGAGACCAGATCTTGGGCTAGGTAGGAAGTCAGGTACTTAGAATACAAAACCGATTTGATTTGAACATTCAAAGAAGCAAGAGCCGTGCTAGAAACCCGTTAGAGCTCCCAGCTAGCTGGCGAAGAACAAAACACAGGGTGAGAGCGATGTTGCCAGGGTTGCGGGCTGTCTGATTGATCCCACTGAACCCTGGCTGGCATGGGCTTGATGCACATGGCGGTAGAAAGAGAGCCCTGGATTCAGTCGATGCGAGATGCTCTAAGGCTTAAACATAATTAAGGGATGAATACTATGTTAACTAACTGACCTTTGCTCTCTTAAAGGTAAGATGCTTCCACAATAGTAAAGAACACAGTTTTCCTATATTTTAAGCATTATAACCTAATGCTT
>JABCKW010000441.1:0-25562 GCA_014824385.1 Fusarium cyanostomum
GGGTCCGGCTAGGGGGTTAATGGGGGTGTGGAAGACTGCGGCCGGCCACTCGGACGAGAATACGGAGGAAGCTGAGGACGGAGGAGTGTGATGATGAGACGAGACAGGGCGAGGCGAGGCAAGGACGTCCTGTCTGCCGATCCACCCAGGATGATAACCGGTGAGCGACTCTTCTAGGGGGGAAGCTCTTGGGCGGCGATGATGATGTTGATGTAGCGGGTTACAGCAGTGAGGGTTGCGATAGGATGAGATGTGTCGGGATAGGTTTGGGGAAATACACGCAAGTGCGCGAAGACGAAGCCAAGACAGAAACAGAGACAACCAAAGAAAACCCAAAACGTACTTGTCGGAGCTTGCCTGGACATGGCGAGCGGTGCTGGAGCCCACGACGGCCTGTCGCGCCTCAGCTGCACCGCCGGGGCCGGCGGCCGGCAAAGTGTCGCGAGGGGGGCGATGGGGGTTAGCATGTCGCGCAGGGCTTTGGCCGTGGTGGTGGGCCATACTCTCCGACGGCAGATAGCAGTCGTGCATGCCCTTTGCGCAGTTCTTGCACGGCGCGCGACCGTTCTCATAGACACACTTAGTCTTGCCCTTGCGACAGCGCACACAGGCGCCGCCGGCCCTGAGGGCGGTAGAGCGCACAACGCCAGATGACATGGTCTGCGCGTGCGAACGAGCTTATCGCGGTGGTGGAGAATAGGGTTGCGCCGGTCTGAGAGCAGTCGTGAGTTCAGGCCGTCAAGGATGAGAGAGCAGTGCGACGGGCGGGAACGATGATGCCGTCGCGACGTCGAAAAAGGCCCGGATGAGCCGAGCCAAGGCGAGAGATGATGAGTTGAGATGGTTGAAGGAGGAAGAAATTCTCGGGGTGGGCTCCGTGCGGGTGGTCGCAAAATAGCGGAAGAGGGCCGGAGGGTCCCGTGAGGAAGGAGGAGGCGAGCGAGGCCGAACGGAAGGCACACGCACGCTTTTGGGGAATTTCGGTCGGCGGAGAAAGACTCGCCACCGCGGCTCTCACAGGGAAACAGCGACGAGCGCAGGCAAAAACAGGGAACAACCTCTTCCAGAGAACAGGACAAGGCCAGGGGATATTCGAAAAGCACTCACGCGCAGCCTGGATGATAGATGAGGAGGGAAAACAGTCGAGAGGCGGCGCCGTGCGATCGGATGAAAGAGAGGACCAAGCCCGGGGCGATCAATTAGAGCGGGCAGCGGCTGAGACGGACAGACTCCAAAATAGAGCCCGGCTGCCCAGACGATACACACGTGATGCTCAGAGAGCAACAGAGAGCGAGTAAAATCTCGGTCTACTGAGAGCAGCAGAGAGCGAATAAGACAAAGCACTTGATTGTGTGTATGTGTATGTGGGAGATGGAGAGGGGATGGAAGAGGAGGAGGGAGGAGGCAGCGGAGGCGGAGAGAGCGGGCGAGAGAGCGACAATCTGAAGACAAAAGGCAATCCAGAACAGCAAAGCGAGGCAAGAAAATGACGGGGTCTGAGAATGGGTCTGGCAAAACTGGGAAACGGGGGACGGACGGAGAACGGGAAACGGAGGGCCACGGGGGCGTGGGCCGCAAACCGAGGGCGTGGGTCCGTGAACAAATGGTCCTCAAGGGCTGGAAGCTCAACGAGACAATCGTCGGCCGCTATCCGCACCGCAGGAACAACAGCGCTACGGGGCCTTCGGGGCCCGTAGGCTGCAACGAGTCCCGTAGGGCCGCCCATGGACTAACGTTAGGTGAGTTAGTCCACATAACGTTATTTGAAGAGTCAAAAGGCGGGATGCCCTCAGCAAGATCAGTGGTTCATGAGTGACTCTTGCCAAGCATCGCCTCTTCTCAACTTCATTGAAGATCCCACGGTATCTCACATCAGGCATTTCTTTCACTTGCTCGGCGTTTAGCACAATCATAAGGCCAGCGGAGTTAAGGGGGGTCGCCGACGTCAAACAAAGGATGGGGATGGGATGAAAGCGCGGGCGCTGCTCTGAGCTGGGTACCTCAACCTTAGGGGTTCCTCGTCTGTTCCAATGGAACTGGAAGTCCCGTCGCGACCACGGAGGTACGTACCTACGGTGGATGCTGCACTCACTGATATCCAATTGTCGCGGGTTCCAAAGGTCGGCGCTGATCTGGCGGCCCCGGAATCTCAGAGCACGAGAACGACAGGGCGATGTAACCACGGCCGCAGCCTCATCTGCAAGGCAAAGATGAGTCCAGCATTTTCATTTTTTTGATTGCTACCCATAACACCAAAGACGCGACGCGGGTTCCGAGCTCAGAAAGTGTGAGCAAGAACAAAGCCCGAGGGAATCAAATGGGGGGCCCCGGCAGCGGGATACCCGGGCATCGGCATCGTCGGACACGCGGTCACTATCTCTGCCCGTTGATCCTCCTTTGTCCCTCTCATAATTCCAGGCCGTAATCAAATGCGACATTTTCGTCCATCCGGTTTATAGCGCCGTGAGAACCGTTTCAAAACGGTGTCGATGCCGAACGAATTCGCGCCGTCGCCGGAGGCACAGTTTTATTCTCTTCTTCCCCAGTCCGCACCGCCCGAGGTTCCTCCTGGCATTCACCGCCGTCTGTTCCCCGGACGAGTTAATATTAAGCGCTTGTATAAAAGCCAGAGTGGGTGGGTAGCTGTTCTCCTCGGCAGTCCAAAGGGCTGTGGCGGGGCGGGGCTACCCGCCGGCCGGCTTGCATCGAGGGGGCAAACAGTCCGGTCGTCTTTGTTCTCTGCAAAGCAACCCTCGCAACTTTCATGATTGAGCAAACCTCAGCAGCCATCGACAGAGGATCAGATTGTGTAGAAATCACCCAACTTCTGTTGTTCATCCGCAGTTCGGGCTACGATTCCTCCACAGCACGCGCGCGAATTATCCAAGGTGGGCGGCAGGATGTGGCGGTGACCTCTTCTCCGCCCCGGAGGCACAAAGTAGGACGCGCAGGCGCCTGCTACGTTGTCGCTCTGGTCTGCGTCGACAATCTCTCAGCCCAGAGGCCTATGTCGCTCGTCACTGTGCTACCGTCGACACGAGATGTGCTGATAGAGAGCAAAGGATCATGCCAAGTCGCTGATAGCCGCGGTGCCGTCCACAGGCTCATTTTGGCCCCCGTTAAATCGGGTCGGCGTAACTTCAGCCCAGCTCTTCCGGAGCCTCAATATCCCACCACGATATCTACGTAGTCAGCACCCTCGCCCGCGCCTTTTCTATCTCTCGTGTCTCTCGTGCAGCAGTGATCTTCGCGGCATCCGGTCCGGCAGTAGATGACATTCGTGGATCCCAACCAGACCCGGAGGTGTCGGGGCTCTCCGCGTCCTTTCTCCTCTTCCCCAAAAACACCTCTTCTTCCGCCAACCTCTCTACTCAGAGCCCGCCCGACCGCCCGATCGGGCCGCTCATGAAGGGCTGATTGGTATCCAGTCATGTGCACGCGGACGGACATTTCTTGAAAACTAGATCTTGCTCGATACCGCAACATGAATCACCTCGCATCCCGTCGCCAGCGAGTCCAGTTACACCCATACATACCCACTCGCTCCCGTTACTCAGCGTCCGGATAGAGTGACCGCCGTCCAGACCATGCACAGCACTTTTCTTAGAAACCACAAGCAAGCGTGGTATGGCGTGGGCGCGTGGCAGGGCATGGTCCAGGTCTCCTCGGAGCTGCATCCACCACTCCGCCCGGCGCCATCTCTGACACGCGCCACGCCATTGTCCACAGCGAAATAGGGTTCGCGGGCAGCTCAAGACTGTCCCTCATACACTCACCCTCTCACATCGCAATACGGCACGCACCCTCCGTACCGGCCGACACGCTGTCCACTCGCAGGCGCCTCCTGGTAAGTGGTAGAGGAGGCGCTTCTCCGGCAGAGGAATTACGGTGGGGCCGTTCCCGAAGAAAGCACAGTGTGGATCTCACCACGGCGGCACCGTACCGTCCGTTCCAATAAACTCGGCGCCGTAAATGGATTGTTCCAAGTTTTCCCCCGGCAACAGTTTCTTGGGCGACGAGATCAGCTTGACAAATATCCAACCCTTGGTCCCAGGCAGTTTTCATCAATCCATCTTGAGGTGCAAGGTCCGACCACACCTGCATCAACCGCCGACCGCCGTCTTCCGTACTGACGAAAGGTTCCGGCAGATTCAGCACCAAAACGGTACCCACCTCCGTCCCAGCTACGGAGACGGCCGGTGACGTTTGGACAAGGGGCGGGGAAGGGATCTAGCGATCCGCTGAGTGAGTGGCCGCTTTTACTGTCGCGCGACCAAAACGTGACGTGACGGTAATAAAATGCTCTGCTCCGCCTGATTTACATGGCGCGACGCCCGCCATAATCACCAACATATCCAGCTTTAAGAGATCCGAGGCTTGTGCCAGATCTAACTAAGCCCATCACATATCAGTCCTGTGACGTCTCCGTGCTTCCGCAAGCCTCCAGCAGCTCCAGTCAATTCATTCCCTCCAGTATACCATCAATTCGTAACGCATTGTATCGTCAGGAAATGTACCTCTTTTTTCTTCCTCTATGGCATCGCATCAAAATGACCCCGTCTATGCCTTGTTCTCGCGCACGGGAAGCGTCTTCTCCTTCTTACCAGTATCCTTCTTCTCCGTCTTCTCTCCCTCTTTCGGCGCTTCCTTAACAAATGGCAGGAATTCGGGCTCTCCTGGGATGTACTTCCGGAGCACCTCGGGAACAACCAATCCCTCCTCGGTCTGGTAGTTCTCGAGAATGCAGCACAGCGTTCTCTCGGTCGCGCACAGCGTCTGGTTGCTCAAGTTAGTATCAGAGTCCGCATCCTAACATCATCTGTGATTTCAGTCGACTTACCGCATTTAGTGCATGAACATACTCCTTCTTTCCACCTCCCACAATCTGCTTGCCCTTCTTTGAACCGTGGCGGATCTCAAGTTCTCGAGTCTGGTAGTCGGTGCAGTTGGAGCAAGAAACGAGCTCCTTGTACTCGGTCTGGAAGGGGAACCACGCCTCCAGGTCATACTTCTTGGCAGCGGCGTTGTTGAGCGCGCCAGTGACAATGCCCACAACCTGGTAGGGGAGACCCAGGGTTTTGTAGAACTCTTCCGAGTTGGCCATCATCGAATCGAACTGGTCCCAGCTGTCGTCTGGGCCACAGAGCACAAACTGTTCGACCTTCTCGAATTGATGTACGCGGAACACACCCCAGGCATCACGACCATGGCTTCCAGCCTCCTTTCGGAAACAAGTGCTGTAGCCGCAGTATTTGATCGGGAGCTCGCCGGGCTGGATCCATTCGTCGGCGTGGAGAGCAGACAAGGGCTGCTCGCTGGTGGCAATCAGGTATCGATCCGAGTCGGAGGGCGTGGGACCCTCAGAAACACGGTAGAGCTCCTCGTCGAACTGGGAGAGTTGAGCGGTCTTGGCCATCTGCGCGCGATCGAGCATGAAGGGGGGTTGGTTCGGGGTATATCCTGCAACGCCAAAGCTATTAGCGACGGCGCGCAAAACATGCCAAGTCAGGCTACGTACCCTTGTTGAAGAGGAAGGCCGTGGCGTAGTTGACGAGGGCCAAATTCCTATCAGCGTCAGGATATCGCCGCTATCACCTGCGTCTGGCCAACTCACAAAAACATGCCATAGCCAGTCAAGCAGTAACCTCGGTGGCCAACCAGCTTCACACCTCGAACAGGGTCGTAACCTCCTAGTCGCCAGAGCACCTCATGGTGAGAAAGAGCAGCCTTCTTGGTCGCGTCGAAACCATCAGGCTTCCAGGTCCTCTCGATAATGTTGTTGTCCTCGTTGTCACTAACATGAACAGAGTCATGGACATAGTTTCCAACAAGCTTAGCCTTCACCTTGAGCTCGGCGTTCTTGGTCGCGGCAAGTTCCTCCTGGATCTTCTTTTTCTGTGTCAGCTCTTCCTTCTGCTGAAGCAGCTCGGTCGCGTCCTCCTTGGCCCTCTTCTTGAGCCCAATCTCCTTCTGAACGCCGTTTATTTGCGTGCCCATCTGTGTAACTCCGTACTGCGCTTTGAGAGGTTAGCAGGCGTGCAAAAGAGAATTTCCTGTAACTTCTCCCTGTGACTCACCCTTCCGAGCCTCTTGCCAAAGGGCGATAACCTCGTCGACAAGCTCGACAGGGGCATGTCGGCGACGCTGGCTCTCCCGAATCTTCTCGGGGTTTCCGCCGCGCTCCTCGATGAAATCCTCAATGTCCAACATCTTGACGGTTTAAAGTGGTACGATGCTCGCTCACAACTTGGTTGGGTGAAGTGGGATTTTTATCAGTGCTGATAACCACCTAGGAAGGAGGGGGAGGGGCATTCATTTGGGTCACATGACACTCATCGTGGAGGGGCCCTCCCTCGCTCGAGATTCCATGAGCATCGGAATTTGTCACGTGAGGTTACCTCGACAAGGCCCGCCCATACGCCAGCGGCACAACCTGAAGGTGTCAATCATCATCAGATCTCAAGCATTCAAACAATTTGGCTCTTTCTGGCAGCATGCTGAGTCACTAGACGAAAGTATATAGAGCTCAACCTATTCCTCCGCCTCCACCACCAACCAAAGTTCAGTCATCCGCCGTAACGGCCCTTGCCCACAACGGAATGGCTCTCCTCGTCGTTGCGGTACCGTTTCCGTCGCCGTTGCGGTACCGTTTCCGGTGCCGTTAAAGCGGCGAACCTCCGGCACTTCCCCGTCTCATTACGTGACAAGTCAGATGTGATCTCACCCGGAGCACGGCCCAAGCTTCACCTTGGTCTCAGCCCGATGTTCGCTTGCCGCCACCGACCTCAGCGGCTTTCCACCCCGTTTGCTGTTAAGGGTCTTGTTCGCGTTGATCGAGCCCGGTATTGACTTGGGTTGCCGTGAGAGTTTTGGCGGTGGAAATGAAGGCGCAACGCCCGGTTTGAGGGCACGGCCGGTGCGCCCGGGGAAACGTTACACGAAGCCTCCGGAGCGGGCCACACTACCAGAAGTTGGCCGGGTCAAAGGGATGCAGGGGGTGAGCTGATCGAGCTTCAGGTTGGGGTTTAAAAGAGCAGAGCCAACCAGATCGACCCTCTGAAGTCTCTTGTTGGAGGCCACCCGCGTGACATTAGAGCGAAGTAGCAAAGAGTCCACTTGTTCTCCCTGTGGGCCGTCCGGTTTTATCGAGAAAGGGAATATTCATCGAACTCGCGCTGTTCCGTCGATATTGAATCACAGAACTCTCTAGCTGGGGCTTGGCCGGACTCGACCATCATCAGCAATCCCGGGGCGACTGGCAAGGACAATCTGCCAAAGCGGATTCTGTCATCTCCCGCTGACGAGGGCCGATCACGGCCACTCGCAATTCCATGAACCTTGCACCGTTTCCGGCCCCGTATTTGACGGGAAAGCAGGAAGCGTTTACACGACGCACTGTTCTCCTGTATCATCGCCAACCAAAGTATTTTGGGCATCAGTATCAAAGCAGTCGTAATTTGCTCGCTAAAAGGATCTATTGTCGGAATTGCGATGTCACTCTCTATCTTCCTAATAATATCTTCATGTCCGCCTGAAGCGCTTGTAAAACACGCAATACAATCGCAGATTTCAACCGAGGAAATGCGAGTTAGTACCTATCAACGGATAGTGAATTAAACCTCATGTTATCCGCTCTGGCAAGTAATGTCAAGAACCTTGATATCGTTCGTAGCATTCAGCTTGATGACAGGTTCAACTGATAGTTTCTGTGTTAGATGGCCTGACTTAGCCGTCAAATATTTACGATGCGAGCTAACTTAAACCTAGGGTAGTTCATAATGGAGGTTGAGAAGCTTGAGCTCAGGCGCTACAGCAGACCGTCCCATGGAGGGACCGCCAGTTTTAGATGTATGATGAAATCATGTGCCTATTGGAGGACGCAGATGCTCTGCGCGGGAGATGGTCGTTGCTAATATTTGACGTTGGCTGACGATGGGCAATTTGAAGGCGCGGGACCAGGACCATGAGCCGCATTATGAGTATGTCTTGAAGGAGATGCATGTTCCTCCGGCGCGGGACCTCTCTTCAACCGACCAACAAGATCTTGTAGAGCAAGTAAGTATCTACCAACCGTTCGTCCAACAGCGCTGATCGAAGCCTAGCCTCGCCTTTGTTCATGGATTGGGGGGTTAACCTCAGAATAACTCGGAAGCAAGAGGGAATAACCTCAGAGGTTGGTGAAATTGGCCAGAGAGCCTCCGATAAAGATGCTCAAGAAAGCACCTACCTGGGCGGACGAAGGGGCTTTACAGTGAGAATCATTTGATCAAATCGGTTAAATTCATGTTCACCTGCGTAGACCTACGCCTGCTCGGCAATGTCCAGTCGCTCCATTCAATTACAACCCGTGGAAGGTATATCGTGCCAATCCACACGGAGGTAGCTCGGTGTTGTTAGCACTCTCATCGACCACGGGGCAGACCCAAATCTCAGAGGCGGACGACGAACCTCGAATACTCCACTACAACTTGCAGCTAGTAACAGACGTGAGACAGCTATGCTGAGCTTTTGAAGCGCGGTGCAGATCCCTGTCCAGAGTGGGCAAAAGAATCGAGTCATTTTCATACTGCGTGCGAGGAGGGCTTTATGGATGTTATCGTTATCTTTCTTGAGGTTGTCGATAATGTAGATGAGTTGATAACCTTCGAATGGGGCCGGTATGGAACTCCGCTGCTTCAAGCACCCTTGGGAAGCCGGCTGGAAGTGATGTTGCTGCTGCTTGACAAAGGCGCCGATCCGAACTACAAACTGCAACCCAGATCAGCAACGGTAAGACCGTCATTCATGGCTGCTGCAAATCTTGAAGTTTGCGACTTCAAACAGCGGATACCCCTCTGGTACGCCTGCGTAGAGGAAAGGGAAGAAATGGTTGACTATCTGCTTGACAAGGGGGTATTAACGGATGAGGTTCTCACTACAGGCAGTAATCTCATACCTGGTATCACCGATCGCGGTTCTGTGAAGATCTTGAATCGTGTATTGAAGAAGAAGCCCGAGATTGACATCAAAATTGTTAGAATCGATGGGAAGTCGCCCTTGTTTTTGGCAGTCACCCATGGCTACGACAGGATAGTTTCGACACTACTGGAGTGAGGCTCAGACCTCAATAGGCGTTCAAATAACGGAGGTCTTCCCAGTTTTGAGGCTATTTGCTACCGGGAGGAAGAGGCGTTGCGGATTCTGCTTTGGCATGAAGGTCTTGATCTCTGGTATGTAAGGATGAACTGTAATATAAGTCGCGCAGCAGGCAGGATGCCGCCCGATGCCTGGAATCATCTTAGCCACTGTAAAAGACTGACATGGAGAGAATGGTTACAGAAAACCGAGACATGTTCGGACGGAGTGCGTATGGTCAAACTCGCCTTGGAATCAGGCGTACGCCGTCGTTTGAGGACTGCATCAATGCTATCCGCCAAGATGCCCTTCCATGATTTTCCGCTTCGTAGACCACGATGGGAGCGCCTCGGCAAATTCTTCCTACAACGAGAGTTGTATAGCTTCGCTCGAGTCGCCTTGGAGCGAAGTATTGTAGCGCTGTAGACAACGCCCCTTTTCCTGGAGCACCAAGTCCACTACCGCTTGTGTCTCGACTTTATTAAAAGTGTTCGCTACGCCTGCAGAACATGCTGTAACACAGATCTGTGCGTGGGGCGTATTGACCGATATCCAAAGCTCGGGTTCCGTATATGGACGTGCCAATACACTCCTAATATCCAGTCAATCTTCCGAAATATGTCTGACCAAGGCGAGAAGCAGATACCTCTGAGCTACAGCTACACTTTCCTCGTCGGTTTTCTCCGAGGAAGTGGCTGAGGAGAAAGGGAGTGAAGTCGAAATTAACGATTCAAAGGACGGCTCTTTTGGTGAACCCGGCCCTTCCCAACCAGTCGAGCCAGACTTCGATGATAGTGTCATTCCGATACCCCAAACCGATACTCTGGAGAGCGATGGAGTAGTGATATATCCTTCGGTAGAGGAACGTAGGACAGAATCGATCGATCTTGCTCTCGAGACAGCGAGTCAGACGATGAACAGCCTATGGAGGTTGGGACGTCAGTGCCTCCTCCGCTTGAGCCATACCCCGATGCATACTGCTATCTCTCTGGCGTTGCTTATATCATGGCAGATGTGCCGCTTCAATTCGTTACGACTGGGTTGCCGTTTCTGTGGTACGATCGCCGGGCGTGGAGGATGAGGAGGAGGGTGCAAAGGTTGGTTCATACGGTGACTGTTCCTGAAGAGAGGAAGTGAGAGGCTGTGGTATGGGGTATTAAGAATAGCGAGGTTGAATAATAATAGCGGCCGAGATGGGAACTAAGTCTTATGACGATGATATAGTGTCGTATACTGAAACCTGTTGCTCAACTTATTAGTGATGCCATAGCGTACCTACCTTAGGTACCTAAGTATGCACCTGATGTGCCAGCTGCCTCACAGCTGGCAACATCCGGCAACGTCTGGCAACTCAACACCATTGCCGGATTGACTAGCCAACCAGAGCCCCTCATTCACTATGGAGAGACTTCCATAGCTACCTTAGGTAGGTAGGTATGCTAAGCTTTTCAGGGGTAAACAATATGTTTCGGGGCTCCACTTTACTCCAGTGAATAACCCTCACACGCACACCTAGTTTTTAGAATCAACAACGGAGGATACTGTAGGCTTCTTCATCTATTCATCTCCAATTTCTCACACACCGAAGGGAAAGTCGTTGATTATATTCTGAAAGGCCTCCTACACAGCCCTATCAGAAACACTACTCGCGATCACCTGCCACATCACAAGCATAACCACACGCGCGAGGATCTGTTCCTGCACAAGGTATGTACGTGTTGTGAATGAACACGGCCGGACAAGGAAGCTGACAAGCATCGTGATCAAGTGAACAGCTAATCCTTCAAGCCAACTGTTCTTCGCCATGGCTGATGCTGTCATGGCTAGCCCTGAGTCCAGCTCTGGCATAGGCGAGTCTGTTGATGGCGCCTACTATGCAGACGACGAGATCTCTCCCGCCAAGATACATCTCCCAGAAGCCACGTGCATTGCCTGCGAGAAGCGTCCTCGCCAAAACAGCCCATGGTATTGCGGACCTTGCAGCTTCCAGAGCGGCCGCTGGAACTCCTGTGACCTCTGCAAGCATGCCCTTCCCTCGGTGAAGAACCGAGGCTTCTGCACTAACTGCGTTCCGCACATGCCAGAGTTTGAAGACATGTCCGACGACACCTGGCAGCAGGCTAGACAGACCACTCTAGACATTCTGGGGATGCAGCGTGAAACCTTCTGCCACGTCTGCGGTTTCCAGAAACCCTTTGGCCAGACCTGCGAGACGTGCTGGGGACCTCAGCCGCCTCAGAACAACGGACAGCAGGTTCATCAATCCGACGGTGTTCTCAACCAGGGCCCTAATTCCCATGGACCTTCCAACAGAGTCTAGCAGCCTCAGAATGGCGATCCCATGCCCCATCTCAACACCGGCCGACAACCTACGGACCAAGAGCAAGACAACAACCCTCGCGCAATGCTTCAATGGGCCCCAGCAGCAGTTTTATCCCAGCAAGACCCTGCTGCTGAGGACTCGGATAGCCCGGAGCGTCTTGCCTTGAGCCCGAATCCGGCCCTGGCCATGGGCGCAGCGGGAGAGATGGCTGTGGTCAGAAACAGGCTCCCGGATCTGGCAGTTGAGGCGCAGAGAAGCATGAAGAGTTTAATGGCCCACCAAAAACACACGCAGTACCTGGAAGAGAACGGGATTCAACCTATTGAACCTATTCCCTTGAAGCCGCTGGTGAACGGCAAGATGGTGGACATCGCACCTGCGCGCCCAGCTACCTTAGCCAATGGTCACATGAACAGCCATGGCATGAACAACTCTGTCATGAACCACCAAGCCGCAAACAACTCGGCTGACATGAACAACGGCGGCATGATAAGCTTTGTTCCGAACAACCCAGCCATGAACCAGCAGGCAATGAACCCAGCCCCCATCAGCAACGGTGCCGCTAACAACGGTGCCGCCAACAATGGTGCCGTCAACAACGGTGCCGTTAACAACGGTGCCGTCAACAATGGTGCCATGAACCACCAAGCTGCAAACAACTCAACCATTGGCAACCCAGCTGCCATGAATAACGGCGGCATGATAGGCTTTGTTCCGAACAACCCAGCTGAGGAGGGCTCGTGGTCAATGCCCTTCAGCAACGGTGACATGGGCAACGGTGCCGTCAGCAATGGTGCCGCCAACAATGGTGCCATGAACCACCAAGCCACGCACCGCAGGGCTATGAATCAAGGTTCCTTTAACCAACAAGGTTTGCGCCACCCAGGTATGAGCCACCCAGACATGAACCAGCAAGGCATGAACCAGCAAGGCTTGCGCCACCCAGGAATGAGCCGCCCAGGAATGAGCTACCCAGGAATGAACCACCCAGGCATAAACAACGCAACCATGAACCGGAACAATGGCTATGCGAACAATGGACTCATGGGCAATGGACTCATGGGCAATGGAATGCACATGGGAACAGTTCCGAACAACTATGCGCCTCCGTCTGTTGTCCCGAACGCCAACGGACAGTACCAGTTCAGCTACACCATGGAGTTCAACCCGGCCGCCATGAACCCGACCGCCATGAACTACGGCGGCCCAGGAAACGGGTTCCAATCTGCACCAGCCATGAGAATGCGCCACATGAACCCCAACGTTGCAGCCTTCAACTCGGGCCCGGCCAGTATCCCTTACCCCGTTCCCAACAACTGGGTGACTATGGGAAACTCGAACGGAAACGGAGGGGCAACGTTGCCTCCCATGCGCCGCCATGCCCAGCAGCCTGGTATGAATCACGTCCACGGCTACACTCTGAGAAACGCGCACAACATGGACCAAAACAATGTCCGGGACCATGCGGCAAGCAATGGCCAGAACCACGTTCAGAACTACCTCCCACACCGCGCGGCAACCCACACGCAGAACAATGGGCAGGGGCAGCTTGGAGGCACAGGCATTCAACCCCAGCAGCAGAGATTTGCTCAGGGCTATGCCCAGAACCAGGCCCAGAGCCATGCTCAGAGCCACGTTCAGAGCCACGCCCCGAACTACGGGCAGACCTACGCCCATGGACAAGCTGGATGGCTTGGAAACGCCAATGTTCAACCTCAGCAGCAACCTCAGCAGCAGTCTCAACAGCAGAACTACGGACAAAACCCCGCTCAGGGACAGGCTGGAATGTTTGGAAACACGAATGTTCAGTCCCAGCAGCACAATGAAGCTCAGAGTCAGGTTCAAGGAGAGGCTGGCCAGCTCGGAAACGCGAGCATTCAGTCCCAGCAGCACCCCCAGGACCAGTGAATGGTACTGAACTCGACCAACAAGCATAATGGCCCTGGACTACGCGGTCGTCTACCCTCCAGAAGGCCAAATACACACATGAACCCACGGGTAGATGAGTGATGATGAGTTGTGGAATAGTGAGTCTTTTGCTTTTCTGTTTTCTGAGCACCGGCTAACTCTTTACCAGACATCCTTTTGAGAAACCTACGAGAGATGGTGTGTTTTGTGTTATGGCTTTGGAGATTCCAAAGCACGAGATGATTGCGAGTTCTGGTCTGCATTAATATTTGCCGAGATGGGTGGATGGTATCAAGTTGGGCAGAACCAGAACAAATAATTGATTGAGGTCTGGATTGATTAATGAACAAGGAGAGACAGGTCAGACCAGCTATGTATAGAGTTCAATGAAAGCATCATCGCGAATTGAATGACAGGACAAAACAGTGACATCCATTCTGTGACCCGAACAGTACCCAGAACAGTTTCAAAATCATGGGGTGCCACTGCTTAAGAAATCTTCCCCATATCAGCATCTTTCAGTATCAGTGAATCAGCATCGGCTGGGCCACGTTAACATTCATGTGCAACGTCGCCGCCTGGCAAAGAAATCGAATACTCCAGCTCCAGCTTCACAGCCTTGCCCGGGTTCAGCGAAACCTCCCACGAGATCTGTCCGCCCTTCTTGAGGCACGCCGTCGCCTTGCCCCAATCCTTATCCTCCTGCGTCTCTCGCCCAGCAGTCCCAGCTGACTGACGCGGCCCATCGAGCGCCAGACCACGAGGGTTCATCAGGTCGACTCGCACCCGGTCGTCCTCTGAAACGGGGATCTGGTCCAGGACCAGCACATTAGCTGGCTTTCCAGCCGAGACGCGCGTGTTGTGCACTGTAACAGTTCGCGCACACACAAAGCTGTTCTCCTTACTGACCGTACCGCCCGTGCTCCTCTGGACATCAGGCTTGGAGTACATGACCGCGATCGCCGAGTCAACACCCAGACTGAGGCTGAAGATTTCGCCAGGGCTGCATCGAGGGATCTTGGCCTGTCCCATGAAGATACCGTCCATAGTCAAGCTAGCAGGCCCTCTGAGAAGGGTAAGCTTGCTGTTGTTCCTGATCTCAGCCACGAGATATGCCACAGGCTGGTACTTGGCCACGATGGCATGGCCGAACACGACGTTTGAGAGGCGGAGGCTGGTAACGCGCTGCTTGGAGACCGTGAACTTGGGCACCAGGGTCTTGAGGCCAGGCAAGTCGTAGGTGGTCGTGAAGCCTGTTTCTTCGACGAGGGAGTTCTGAAATTCGAGTGAAGATTGCACATCGGCCATTGACACATCGTTGTCGACGACGGGGTTGGCATCCTCGCCGAAGATGAAATCCGCTGCTTGCCCGGGTGGCATCGTGCCTGGGGTCTTTGGCGGTGGCGCATCCTGCTTCATCTTTCTCATCAATCTCTCCCTGTTCTGTTTCTCCATGCACATGAGCTCCATTTGGCAGGCACTTAGTTCGCGAGGATTTTCCATGTTAGGACCAAACATTTCTCCCCTTGGCTTGGGTGGTGGTCCTGCAATCTTCTTGCTGCGCCAACTGCCCTGTTGACGACGTTCCTCACGGCTGTCAAAGATGCTGCTATCGGATGTAGAGCCGTTGGCAGCCAGCTTGATGCGCCATGGTGTGAGATTGGGCATGGATTCTTCCAGGCTCGATGATGTAGCCTGGGACGTCGACAGTGTGATCTTGCAGTTCTCCCAGGTCTCGGATGTGGTGTTATGGAGGCCGGCATCGAAACAGAGCGTGCCTGTGGAACTGACGGTGGAGAGCTGAAGGTCGTATCTAGGTGTCCAAAAGGCCGAGCTGGTGATGTAGGACAGCAGAAAGTCGCACGGTGGTGCTTCTTCTATTTCTATCGTCTTGCTCGGCGATCGCTGGACGACAACAATTTCGCTGGACACAGAGCCACGAGGAGAGGAGGCTGGCGTGAAGGATGGGTTCACCTCAAGCTGGATCCGCACGGTATAACAGTACCTGGGCCAGCAGCGTGCTAGCTCGGCACGGGTGCGAAGCTTTTCCCTGCGTTGCTCCTTGAGGCGTTTGTCCAGCTTCTCTTTCTTCTTTGCATTGGCTTCGGATATCTTTGCCTTCAGCTTCTTGTAAAGCTTGAGAAGGCGCGAATGCTCCATGGCTGTCTTTCTGATAGCCCGGGAAATTGTTCGTTCGCTTTGCATACCGGCCATACGGTCTTCATACGCCTTTTCGCGTTCCTGTTTGTAGGTCTCCAGTACATCGCTGATGACGATGCCATCCCTTTTAATAAGTGACTGGGAGTAATCGTCGAGGATCTTGATACGGTCCTCGGCACTGGCGATGACTTCTTTTGCCCATTGTTGTTCGTCTCTGAGTTCGACTAACTTCATTTTGACTTCCATCAACCCCGGCTGCTCTGGTTGCTCTTCAGAGTCATCGTCGTCGCCATCATCTTCACTGAAAGAGGTATCGTCGACGTCGTCATCATCAGTGAAAGAGTCCTCTGGGTCCGAGTCTGGGTAGACTTCGTCGAGAATTTCACGGTTAGGGAGGGCCTCGACATTGATGCCAGTGATAGTGGCAGAGCCACTGCTCTCAACCGTTATCGAGTTCTTGTCGATAGTGGGGCTAAGGCCAACGATGGATATTTCATTCGTGCCAGGCTGAAATGTAATGAGCGATCTGCAATGCATGGATGGGGTGTGTGGTGGGTTTTAAGAGAACCTACCTTGAGAGGGACATGTTTTATCTCCCGCTTGATCTGGGCTTGGGTAGGGAAGAGGGTCACAGAGCGAGTGCCAAGGTCGCGGACCTTGTATTCGACCTTATGGTTGACATCCATGATGGGTGATTGTCGAGATAATGGAGTGGGAACAGTATAAGGTGTGTGACCACAAGGGCAACGGTGATGACAAGTGAGGTGTCGCGACCTCAAGTGAAGGCAAGAGGGGAGAGGGAGAGAGAGAGAGGAGAGAAACTGTTGAGCAGAGCAGAAGAGATCGAAGACGAGGGAGAAGACGAGATACTTATACTCGTGGGAGGGCAGCCAAGGGAAAGAAAAGTATGAGAGTAGGTAGGAAGAGAAACATTACTCGTGCCATAACAAGGCAACGAGAGGATCCTGATGCCTGTAAAGCAGACATCGGTTTGAAACAGGTAGGTACCTTGGACTCTCTCAATTGACTTGATTCCATGACGATAAACCACAGTGAGGAGAATGAAAAGAAGCACGGATATTATATTTTGTAAGTGGTTCGTTCGCCTAGGTTGATAGGTGTACTACTTCTCCATTATACGCCCCATTACTAGCCCAATGGGTGGGGCTGTAACAGACTACTATGGGCAGGATCATCCATACACCTATCACAACCACTGCTTTCACCACCTAAGATCTCCACCCACGCTGCTACCCGTCGCTAGCTTGCTAGATTGGATCGCTAGCTCGCCTGGGGTTCTACTCTAGCTCCACATAAGCCAACGGGTATTGCTATTCGTGTACAGATTAGTCTACTGTAGATCTTTGACGAGAGCAATGATCACCAAAAGTGAGCGTGGTGAGCAGATAAAGGATTTGTGCTCATCAGGGAACAGCTTTTTATTACAGGATCCCCTAATCGAGCGCCATAAGCATACCTGGGGGAGGTGTGACAGCGTCCAAGGGAAATCGTCCAGAACTTCAGGTCAGGACGGGGACAGAGCTTCCATCTTGACGTCTTAATCTTCTGCCTGAGTTGTAAGGCGTCATCTGGTCTGACACTGGCTCGCACCCGTGTTCCGACGGTTTCTCCCAAGTTTGGTAAAACGCCGCACCATCAAGAAACCCATCATGCACCGATTTATCCCTCAGGTGACTCTGATGAAGCGACAGTCTAGCAGCTCAAGAACCACCCTAGAGCAAGGGCCGAGATTCCTATCGTCAGGAACCAAAATGTACAGCCAGAATGTACTCCTTTGGGCCAAGATTAGCCTTTCAACGACTATCCCAGAAGGAATAAATACGCTCTCTATTGCTATTCATATCTGGGCCATCAATGGTTTGGCTTGCAGTCCAGCTGGTTGACTCCAAACTGCTTGCTCACACTTATAACTTCATGTTACAGCAAATGCTCAAGCGGGACAATCACCATGCCAGGCTTTTGCAGCATCGTGTTCTCAGGGCATCTATAAAACCACCAGCTAGCTCAGTAAATCGAGCAAGGCCTTCACGAACCCTTTCTTGATGTACTGCCATCAGCATGTTACGCCGCGGCCGGTTCGTCGAAAATCGCCGCCCTCACTATCGGGGACTGGGGCGCAGACCCCAGGCTTTGACAGCCAACGGCATGGCCGAGAACATGCCGCCTGTGCTGGATGGCCTCGCTGAGCTTGGCTTTGACAACCCAGACTTAAACGTGGGATATCCATTCGGGCGCCCACCTCCACCTGAACGGCCACGCCTTGCACAGAGAGCACCGTTCGGTATTGTGGCTCCCAACGCTGGGTCACAAGCCCCAGGTCGACGCCGAAACATCGTCACCGTTCTTCTGTACGAAACACAGCCCCAAGGCGGCAGGTTTGGAGCAGAGGGGCCCAGGGTTAACGTTGACTGCGACACCTTGTTCGAATTCCTGCCGAGGACCAGGTACGCCGTGAGACGAGGGACCCTCGACCTGGAAAGCTTCTTCCTGCCGCAAGACGTGGAGCCCCATCCGCCGGAAATGATCCATCGGGCTCTGCACTTCATCTTCCGCCATCTCGAAGAGTACTCGCGAACTGGAGCGCTGGATATGTTCGGCGTCGCTGAGCAGCAGATTGAAGATGATGCAGATCGCGACCGTACGGTAAGCCAATGGGCAGCTATGATGCACGCTATGTGCATTGTCCTGGATAACGACCGAGGACTGGGGTGTTCGGAGGATCTGCTGGGCCATTTTCTTGACTTTTTCGAGTACCTCATCCAGGATGTTCACAATCTCCTCGGCTGGGAGGAGACGACGATTCTCTTTGAAGCCTTTGCCGGCGTCTTTCGCACAAGGCGACGGGACTTGGTGGACCAGCTGCACAGAATCTGGGACAGATTTGACCCCGAGGTCCAGGAGCAGCTGCTGCGCGACATGAGACGCGCCTTGCCAGTCGAGGGCATTGACGGAATCGCGCACCGCATGTATCGAGCCCTGGGATACTAACAGCCGCCAAGATCTCCCAAACTCGATGCCATCACCAAAGCACTCCGTAATGATTTCACGATCATATCATCCGACCTGTCGCTTTGGGACATATTTGGGCCCTCAGTAGTTGGAGTCACATCACCCTATTGCATATCCCCAGCCTCATCAATTACTGCCCCCCACCCCACCTGCCACCAGCCTCTCCACCACAGCCAGCCCAGACAGCCCAGACAGCTCACTCACCTCAGCTAGCAAAAAGTGAGCTTTTGTGATTTGCTTCATCTTTTTCCCAAGCCATTCTTTTGTTTCGTTCATTCAAGGGAACCTCGCCGAGCAGCCGCCACCATGACGGATTCCCACAGATCAAAGTCGCCGCTTCGGGCTCTAGATCCTCAGCCCATACGCAGCCCGTCTCCTTCGCGGGAACGAGGACCAGAGAGGGCAAAGTCATATCCAGGTCCCGAATCTCAGCAGTATGGCCCTCAGCCTTACAATCCACAGGACTACGCCAACCAGAGCTACAACCCTCAAACCTACGACCCTCAGAACTACCCGCCTCAGAACTACGCTCAACCCTACAATCCCCAAAACTATCCCCCAGTTTCCGGCCCTCAAACACGCCCCAGCAATCTTCCCCTGCGCCCGGCGTCTGAATCTTATCTTCCTGATCATGCTGGAGCAATGGCTGGCGCAGCTAAGCCGGGCCAGATGGCCCCGACTTTGGCTCCGACGGTGGCTCCGACGGTGGCCCCGACTTCGCTCCGGGAGCTTCAGGCTCTCAAGACGAACTGCCAGTTTGGCCTACGCGAATACCTCGGCTTGCAGCGCCAGCGCCGGAGCGGTGAATCGGCCATGTCGGCATATGAACTGGAAACTCGCATTCGCACTCAGTCAAACGTGATCCTGAGTGACTTGAAGATCCTCCAGGGCGAGGTGCGTGGCATCGGCAAGGAGGCTGAAAACCACCGCTGGAGAAGGTGGATTATTGGCGGCGCTATGTAAGAACTGTGTCCCTCTTGACTTTTGTGCTTCATTGACCGACATGAACAGTGCTACCTTCATTCCCCTTATCCGTAGATTCTGGCGCCGAAGCCATGACGACGAGGAGTCAGAATCGTCAGCCAACGACACCGAGTATGCTTTCCGCAAGTCCAAGGGCCTTCTTGAACACATCAAGAACGGCATTCTTGGACGAGGCAGATTCGCCAAGCTGGCGTTCCTCGTCTTTGCTGTGCTCTTTGTTTTCTCTAACGAGGTGTCGCTTCGAGTCGCTCGCACCGTACAAAAGCGCCTCAAGAAGCTGGTCGCAAGAATTGAGCAGGGTGACCCAGACATTGATGAGAAGGACATGAAGCTCCTGGAGGGCTGGCGATGGAGGGTTCTGCTTTGGTAGGCCCAGGGATGCGTGTAGAGCTGGTGGCGACACGATGGCGAGGATATCGTAGTATGAGGACATGATTGTAATGAAGCCTAGGCGATTGCATTTCTGGTGTATTTTCTTGTTGCTTTAGGTAGGTATTTGGATAGGTAGATGTAGTGCCAATGAAGTTACCCAGGACAAATTCATATGAGATTGAAGCTTGTCGCGTGATGCCATTGCTATTTTCTTGGTAGATACACCTTCACCATTATTTTATGAGACCTGGTTCGTGCGCTGGGTGACAACTCACCCACTTATCACACCAACAACCACAAACCAGAGATCGGCGCGTCACCACTCGCATCCATCTGTAATCGACTAACTATCGGTCGTGCACGTTCACACAGAGCCTCCTTAACCTCTTCATTACTTTATCGGAATCATCACGATGGGAGAGAAGCGAAAAGCGACAGAAGATGCCTCAGGCCAACCAAGAAGTGAAGTCGCTGATGGCGAAACATCAGCCTGGCAAAAGCCACTTCAAGGGCTGCCAAAGGACGACTTGGCGCGAGATGGTCGCTTCGCCGAGCTATACTCCAAGGCGCCCGACTTTAAACAGCTGGCCCTACAAGACAAGGACTTTGCACGATTGTATGTTCGTTCTTGATGTTCTGTCGCATACGCGAACCGCCCTCTGATGCGATTCCTTAGGTGGAACCAACACAAGGCCGATTTCTTCAACGATCCAGAATGTGTCATGCAGCTGACCAAAACGCTCCTCAAGCTTGACTTTGGGCTTCATATTGAACTCCCTGACGATCGGTTGTGTCCTCCTGTGAGTCGCGCTCTTCTGCCATGACGCGTCTCATCTAACGCGAATTGCCAGGTTACGAATCGACACAACTACTTGCTGTGGCTGAAAGGCCTTCTCGACAGTACTTCCTATGGAAAACGGGGCCGTAAACTCGTCGGCTTAGATATAGGCACAGGCGCAAGTTGCATCTACCCCCTTCTCGGCTGCACCGAAAGGCAGTGGGAATTCATCGCTACTGGTAGTACACCTCTTCCATCTTCATCAGCACACAATTAACCTGGGGCAGACATTGACCCGAAGAGTCTTGAGTATGCTCGCAAGAACGTTGCCCTGAACAAGCTTGACCATCGGATCAAAATTGTTGAACGAAAGCCGACTGATGCCATCATCCCGCTCGATGACTTGAGCATGGACACAATTGCGTTCACAATGACCAACCCACCATTCTACAAATCCGAGGAAGAAATGGTCCAAAGCGCTGAGCAAAAGTCCCGCCCGCCTTTCACAGCATGCACAGGCGCCAAAGTAGAAATGGTCACCGACGGCGGCGAAGTCGCCTTTGTCGACCGCATTCTCAAAGAGTCGCTCGCCCTCCGGGATCGCGTGCAGTGGTATACCGCCATGTTCGGCTTCCTGACCAGCTTGATCGATTTCGTCGAAAAGCTAAGAGAGCGCGGGATTGACAATTACGCTGTAACTGAGTTTGTCCAAGGCAGCAAGACGCGACGGTGGGCAGTTGCATGGAGTTTTGGGGGCATGAGGCCGACGCAGGATGTCGCGCGGGGGATCAAGACGGCGATGTCGAAGAATATCCTCCCAGAAATCACGGAGGAGAAGGTCGTCAACGTGCCTCTGCGTGACAAAGTCGGCGACTTTGCGGATCGATTCAGAGGCGAAGTCGCAAAGCTTGAGTTGATCTCTTGGGAATGGGACAATGAGCGCTTGGAAGGTATAGGACGTGCCGAGGATAGAGTCTGGGCGCGAGCATGGCGGAGACGAAAGAAGAGGGAAATGGAAACCGGATCTGGGGAGTCGAGAGCCGAGGAGAAAAAGTGCGTATTTGCTTTCAAGGTGTTCGTCCGGGTTGGTAAGGACGAAGTCTCGGTCGGTTGTCGGTGGCTGGAGGGCCATGATGCTGTTGCGTTTGAGAGCTTCCGGGGGTACTTGAAGAAGACAGCGCAGGCGATTTTCAGTCCTCAGAAGGCAGAAATACCATCTTCAAACTAGATGTCAATAGCAACAAGCTCCGTTGACTCGGCTTGTGGATTTTATTCCCACTGTGTGAGTCCTGCTGCTACTTTGCTCCTCAGAGTGCTACTTAGATATGACCATGTGGCCCTCAAAATGAAGAATTATTCTTCATCCCCTCCACTAAACTAAGCCCTGGACCTCGCCCTGAAAGTCTCAAGATCAGCTAAGACTTCCGCCTTGCTTTTCTCCTTCACAAGTGCCTCCAAAATGATGTCTTGCTCTGAATCAGGGGCCATGTTCTCGCTCCTGGGAGGGTTGTTATCCAGATTCGTTGGGAAAGGATATCCTTCGCCCACAGCAGACACAAACATCTTGACTTCGTCGTTCAAGCCTTTCGCCTTGTACAAAGCAGCCAGATGATCCCATGTGCTCTCCACAAGCGGCAGCGCGTCAATCGTCTCCATCGGCTTGCCGAAGGCGCTGCTAATCTGGAGCAAGTTGACCAGGCGGTTGATGTCTGTAGACGTATTCTCGCCCGCGGCGTGGAACAGAGCCGGGTTAAAGAACAGCCCGTCGCCCTTTTGCAGCGGAAGCGCAACATGCTTCTCCAAGAAGAACGCGTTAAACTCTGGGAGGCGGTAGGCCATGTACCCGGAAGCGAAGGTCTGGCTGAAGGGTAGAAGCCGTGTTGGACCGCTCTTCAGAGGCACTTCGACGTGAGCCACTGCGCCCTGGAGGGTCAGGCACTGGCTGGCGACCTGCATGGCTCGAGGATACCCGCCGCAGCGCTCGGCGGACATGAACCCGAGATGGTAGTCACGGTGGGATACTTGCGGCTGTCCACCGGGGCGAACATTGTTGACCTGAGCCGTGATGCGATATCCGGGGCCGAGCCAGGAGCCGAAGATGAGATCCAGGTAGGGGTTGGAGTAGTAGCTCAGGAACGAGGCCGGGTCCTCAAGACCATGCTTGCTGAAAGAGTTCCAGATTCGGTCGTTTTTGCCAGCACCGGCGAAGTGATCACCGGCAGTTTTGGTGCCCTTCTTCTCTTTTTGGATCATCGTGTCGTATGTTTCTGTCGCCTTGTCGATCACGCTGTGGTCTCGATAAAGACCCGCGGTGACAAAGACGCCAGGACCATCCAGGAGGACCCGATACCATTCATCCTGGAGAGCAAGTTTCTGCTCTTCCGTCAAGGTTGAGTAGTCTGGAAGATCGTAAATGGGCACATTCTCCTTGATGGCTGTTGCAAGCGGGTACTGTTCTTTAGTAGCCTTCAGCGAGCAGATCGCTTTGAAAGCATCTAATGAGGGCGGCGGCGACAGCTTGAACAGGCGCCTCTGTCCCGGCCCTGACAGAATGCCGTCGGCCCCTGGCGTATGAGTCCCATTGGTAGCCATTCTGGGTATTCTTGATGTGGTGTGAAAGTTGTAGGTTATGGGTTGGGTTCGGGATGGGAATTCCGACGCTCTTATAAGTTTCGCGGCGGGGCAACGACGGAATTCTGCCCGAAGAAGGCGTGTGGTTTTCTGGTTGTTATAGTTCAAGCTTGCTTTTTGTCTAAATAATTCTGACAGCATATTCGATGGGACGTACCTGGGAACGGTGCTCACCCCGAGAAAGTGCATGCATGGTTGATCGTGAGTTTGTAGGGGAGGATAGTCGTGGTCTTATAGCTTCAATACAGTATGTCCCACAGTTGACACTTAAATGAAGGAAGCCAATGCTAGACGGACGAACGGGCACAAGGCTTGCATACGATCAAATTGGGGCTAATTTCTTCCAATCATAGAAGCAAGGGCTTTCATGACGGACTTCTGAGTTTATGATGGCTATAGTCCTGCAAGATTGGGCGCACTACCGCACGGAGCCACCCTGTGTTTTTGCAACCCGCAACATCGAATGAGAGGACGTTAAAGGCAGTATTAAGAGACCCCCGGAGGGAATTCGACACTTACTTTCATTGGGGCATGGATTTTCCCTCATTACTCAGTGGCACTTGTGCTGGTTGGTTTGTTAAGAGCATCGCTTCTTGCCCGAATTGTCACTCAAGGATGAACTATGCGGCTTTAAACTTCAATATCTCGTTGCTAGCACATAGAAGAGCAGAGACGCAAAAGGCAAAGACAGCAAAAAACATACAACAGCAGGGATTCGCTGGTCGTCACCGACCCAACTACTAATCTGCCGATTGCCAGTTTGACTAAGGGAGAGCAGACGGGATCCCGTATTCTCTAGCATCTATGGTCGTATGTACTAGGTGAACCAATATTGAGGATAATATGGTGTAGACAGAAAAGGGGTTGGAGTCGTTGGTCCTCTAGGTAGGTAGACAACAAGTCGAACGGCTTTGCGAATAGAAAGGGAGCGAAATAGTTGACGAGATGGCAGATGAAGAGTATTCGATTGGATTGCGTATGGAAACCTCCGCGGTCAATCGCAATGGACGCAAAAGTAATTCAGCGTTTCAAATCATTTTACTTCTTTGTATTTTGGTGATAAGTTCTTACCAATCACAGTCGTAACTCTGTTGGGCTGTTTCGCCTCGTCATTATAATAGCTGAATAAACAATCCTTTTCCTCGCTATCCCATCTCCTCATTCCATTCCGTCCTTTAACCGTTGAGGTTACCAATAGTGATGCTCTTGATGTTCTGGTACTCCTGCAGACCGTACAGACTACCCTCCTTGCCGTAGCCACTCTCCTTGATACCACCAAAGGGAGCCTCGGCGGCGCTGATCTTGCCCGTGTTGACACCGACCATACCGACCTGGATCTTATGGGCAACGCGCATGACACGACTGACGTCCTTGGAGAAGAAGTAGCCAGCGAGACCGAACTCGGTGTCGTTGGCCAGGCGGATGGCATCCTCCTCGGTCTCGAACTCGAAGATAGGGGCGAGGGGACCGAATGTCTCGTCTTTGGCGACGGCCATCTCCTGGGTGACGCCGGAGAGGACGGTGGGCTGGTGGAAGAAACCGGGGGAGTCGGGAGTGCTGCCACCAGTCTCGATCTTGGCGCCCTTGGAGGTGGCGTCGGCGACGTGCTCCTTGACCTTCTCAACGGCGGACTTGTTGACAAGAGGACCCTGAGTGGTGGCCTTGTCGAGACCACTGCCCATCTTGAGGGCGTTGACCTTCTCAACGAGCTTGGCGGTGAACTCCTTGGCGACGCCCTTCTGGACGTAGAGTCGGTTGGCGCTGCGAGCAGAGTTAGTCCATGTTCGACGTCAAGACGGTTAGCGAAGAGAAACTTACCAGACGCAGGTCTGACCAGAGCATCGGAACTTGCAGAACATGGCGCCCTCGGCAGCGAGGTCAAGGTCGGCATCGTCGAAAACGATGAAGGGGGCATTTCCACCAAGCTCCAAACTGACCTTCTTCAGGGTGCCAGTAGCAAGCTTGGCAAGCATCTTACCGACACCAGTGGAGCCAGTGAAGGAGATCTTCTTGACCAGAGGGTTGGTGCACAGCTCGGTAGCGGCCTGGCGGTCGCGGGTAGGGAGGACCTGGATGGTAGCGGGAGGAAGACCGGCCTGGACGGCGAGCTTGGTGAAGGCGAGAGCGGAGTAGGGGGTCTCGGAGGGGGGCTTGATGACGACGGAGCAGCCGGCGGCCAGGGCGGGGGCGATCTTGCGGGTGATCATGGCGGCGGGGAAGTTCCAGGGAGTGATGATGCCGCAGACACCGACGGGCGCGCGG
>JABCKW010000442.1:0-21588 GCA_014824385.1 Fusarium cyanostomum
GGGTGGTGGGTTGGGGGAGTGGTGAGCAAAAAGCAGGGTTTCGCGCTTTACGTAGAGTGAAAGGGAGCAGCCGAGACGGAGGGTGCGGTATGCCTTCGATAGGCTTTGGCTGAGTTGTGATATGTTTTGATTGAGGTAGCGAGAGGTTGAGTCTGTCTATTAGCGGCGTGAATGACTCTATCGCCAAAGCTGCACTTACACCGCCCGCCAGCCCCCACCGTCCTTGAACCGTCCCGGCATCGGTGAAGGTAACCGCTATAGCTGATGCACAGCAGCAATAGCACAGCAACAACGCATCCGCTTCTCCAACCCAGAGTTGAAGCCCGACGCCGACCCGCAGGGATCCATCGTCCTGCACAATCACCACCACCAAGTCTGCAGAACCCCAGCTGTCGCCCGGCCACGCAACGCGATCTTCCCCCTCTGTCAGCGGCCCTTGGCCCTCGTGAGACCCTCTCCCATGCTCCGAGCCCCAATCTCCTTGGTCCCCTTGCACAGACGCTCGCTCCCGTTTGCCAGCGGGCCTCATCGCTGCTGCACAACCCCAGCACACCCCGCGGGTCCGAATCATGACCCTTGTCTCGGCGGCGAGGATGGTTTCGCTGCGTCTATTCTAGCTGGTGCTGCCGCTGCATGTAAAAGCCCGTCTCTGTCCTAGCCCGTCTCTGTCCTCCCCCATCGGTTCCCAGTCTCTGCCTCCTTCTCCTGCAGTGCTGCCTCGCTGCCTTTTTCTCGTGTCGTGTCCCGTGCTGCAAAGGGACTCTGTGTGAGGTTGTCATGCTTGCTGAGGCATCGTCTTATCCCGTCGCCGCACCTGTCCGGACTTGTCCACCGAGCGGCGGACTCGCCATGAATGGGGGACACATGGCCGAACGGCGGGGGTTGCACGAGGGGAGGGAAAGCATTCAAATACCCCCGGTCAAGACCGTTATGAGAGATGATGAATCAGTCGTGTCCGGCTCAAGTGACAGCCAAATGAAGAAGACACTCAGTGCCGATATGTCCAAAGAACAGGTGGAGGAGCTGGTGAGGAAGGTGACCATTGATGAGATGAAGACGAAATGGTTTGACGAGATATTCGCCAAAGTCAAGTCTGAGCGTAGGTTGTATGCCTTCGCTTTGAGCATCCTTCAAGACTACTAACAGCCGATGCAGTTGTCGAACATCCTCCGACAGACACTCCCTCGTCGTCAGAACCTCCAAGCCCCATGTCAAATCCCGTCGAGCCCTCGCCTTCCCACAGAGCTTCCTATCAAGCAACTGTCGAAGACGATCCAGCAGATCCCATGGTTCAATCTTTCGAGTCTGGGAGCAAAGCTAATGGTCTGCCCCATCAACCTCCATCCAACCGCAGCTCCGTCGTCTCTGCTTGCAGTCCTGCGTCGTCCTTCGTCTCGGAGTCTACCTCCTCCAGAGTATCCAACCATCAGTCATCACGACCGAAATCTGCCCTTGCCAACGGCCAACCGGATACCCCGAACCGGTCTCCACAACATAGCCCGAAGCCCCGTCCGTCCGTGCGGTTCTCCGATCGGGCCCCCGTCATTCTCAACGACCGTCCGGCGCAGACGGCGGTCCGCTCGGCCGAGATGCCGCCGGCGTCGAGGCCACGTCTGGAGGCAGCCAAGCAAGGACCGACCCTATCGGCGGTAGACCAGAGATGGGGCAGGCTGTTTGATGATAAGGGCGAGCCAACTCGGAGACTCGGCCATGTTCTCAGGGGCATTGCCAACTACTTGGTACGCCGCTGTTGCAATATGAATTGCAGCTGGATAGTTGCTGACAGTCGCAGATTGCTGAATATAGCCCACACAACTCCCTCGTCATCACACCAGAGAAGCTCAACGCCTTTTATGCTACATACAAACTAGAGGACGAGGCATTTCCGTTTCAGCGTAGGTGTCAGTGTATCCGGTGATGACAACGCCAGTCTAACTTGATCAGAAATATTTGAATGCCGGCCTCACGGAGCTCTTGATAATCTCGAGACACTATATCAGCACTTACGCTGCGAGAACCACCTCGTTCAGAGACGACCGACCGGCATGCCTCATATCCCATCACTTACCCCCGCTGGTTTCGAGCGATGGATGCTCTGTCAGATCCAAGCGTTTCCAGACCAAGAAGCCAAGCGACTGAACCGCATCATGGCCGACCTGCCCATCACGGCCGACGGCCCTCTCGTTGATGGCAAACCGGAGCGGCTACCGAAGCAGCTTTCCCGGCATCTTCTTCCCGCGGACCGCCAAAGAGAGACGCACGACCTTGTCGTTGATGCACTTACCGGTTGGATCAAAATCGCCGAGGAGAATGAGACCCAGTATCGACGAAGCTCCTTTGAGGACACTCACAAATCTTCGTCAAGAGAGGATGACACGGGGCGCTACAGACCCGACGACTACCGGGACCACGACTCTTCAAAGTATCGCCGCGGATCTCGAGACAGCTTCAAGCTATCCTCCCGCGCCGATCCTCCAAGCCGCTTCGTTTCTCGCGTCAACTCGGACAGCACCATCCGTCCTTCTAAAGAACCCTCTCCACCTCCTACGGGATCGAGCCACAGACCCCGGAGCCCAGTGTCGAACCGCTACCGACACTCCACCTCTGCTATTGACAGCAGCTCCAATGCGGCTGATGGATATGACCTGGACTCGTCGAGCCACCGAAGCGGCCATCGAAGCAGCCGACGTAACCGGGAGAAGGAGTATCGCCACCACCACAGCCGCGAGCCAAAGTCGTCGACGGAGGCCACACCACGGTCCATGGGACGCAGAGATACCGATCGTCGTCAGAGCCTGATCCTCGCGGGGGACGAGAGGGATCCTAACGGGATGACTTACGACGAGTACATGCGCTTAAATCCACGAGCTATGCGGAATGTAGTCGTGGATGATGGAGGCCATTATCGGTCTCCGCACTCAAGCGGAGTCGATGAAAGGGCTCGCTAAAATGTCACAAGGTGCTTGGATGTAATACGCCATGTTTCAACGTCTACCTTTCCGAAAAGTTTCCAGATCCTCGCGGTAGAGGACTGGACTTTGCTCTATTCTTTCTTACTATGTTTTACTTTACGGCTTTTAACTTGGTTTGGGGTCTAATGATTCAACGCGACAAGATTGATGACATGTACGACCAAGTTTCTGAATTGGGTTCTAGAATATGATGAGATTGTACGGTTGTGGTTTCAGGGGCGAAGGTGGAATGTAGGACTGGGAGGCTCTTAGTGAAGAATACACGTTTTGTTGAACATTACCTTTGTCTCTCTGGCCATCATTCTAGCACCAGGGGTTTGTCCTACGTTCTACAGCCACGTGGTCTGACGAGCAACACGGATGGGGAAGCCAATGTTTATTTGAGAGGAAATGAGGCTTGCAGGCGAGGCGAGCAAAAAAGTAATGCAAGTTGACACCTGTGGCTAATCCTCAAGCTTAACATCATCACACAACATGTATCGGCATCCGCATATCATACTCGGGCGCCAATAGTTGGGGTTCAGATCTCATTCAATATCACTTTGAGAAACAAGCAAGTTGAACCATTTAACATTGAACTGCAAGTGACGGGTATTCGCCCTGAGGTCTTATATATATAAATCCTAACATCCACTTTTACCTCGCCCTTCATAATCAGGTTTCTTTTTTCCGATCTAATGTAAATTATAGATCGATTAAACCTTGCCGCTGGGTTGAGGGTCTCGATCCTGCATCGCCGCCTTCTCGTCATGAGCGTCATCACCCGCCCTCGGAACAATCGGCTTGGCTGCATCACTCCGGAGGATATAGTGTCTAAAGAACCAGAAGAACTGCGCGATGCCATAACGCATGATCCTCGTAAGCCGCACATTAAACACAGAGTCAAGCTCCTCAAGGGTCTTGCCCTTCGTCTCAGGCAGGAAGAGCAGGACGAGGAAGAAGCCGATGATGTTCCAAGCGGCATACCATCCAAAGGCGCCCTGGGGCTTGAAAGCTTTCTGAAGAGAAGGCCACGTGACGGCGAGGATGAAGTTGAAGAGCCAGGTTGTGGCGGTTGCGAGGGACATGCCGATGGCTCGGATGTAGAGAGGGTACGCTTCGGCTGAGTACGTGAATGGAACCGGACCTTCGCCCGGGGAATATACTATTCCAAACAAGTAGATTCCCAGTGCAATGCAGCCGATATGTGCTTTGCTATTCTCAGGTATGAAGAAGCTGAAGCCGGTGAAGAGTAGGAAGATGGCCATAAGCTAGTGGGGTGTAAGCGAAGAATGGACAGCAACCAACATATCACCACGCCACTTACAGGGAAAGTAGTTAAGAGCAAGTTTCGCCGACCGAAAGTATCGATAGTGTAGAATGCGGGGATGGCAAACAAAAAGTTTATGATGCCAAACCCGAGCGACGCAGCCAGAGCGCTCTTTTCCGGGAAACCCGCCTCGAGGAAGATTTCTGAAGAATAATAAGCAATAACGTTCACTATAAGACGTTAGTATAGCTCTAAATAGCTGAATTAAGGCTTCTTCCCCCCGCAAAACTGTTGCATGAACATAACCAATTGCGAAGCCAGCATAGCGTTGCGGTTACGGCGGACAGTAAAGAACTCCTTAAGTCTGTTGCCGCGGCCAATAGACAGAGCGGCTTCAGCCTCAAGAAGGACATGAGCATAAAACAGATCTCTAGCTGACTGGATCTTGTTAAAACGGAGGGCTGACATGGCCTTGTAAGCGTCGACGTGTCGATTCTTGGTCAAGTACCAACGGGGCGACTCGGGACACTTGTAAACCATGGCGCAAACAATTAGAGCCGGAACTCCAGCAGAGCCCATCATGAGACGCCAGTTCAGGCCTGTAATGCCGCTCTGGTCCGGGACTCCGTAGAAGGCCAGGTCCGCAACGTATCCGAGCATGATGCCGAAAGCAGTCCACATCTGCCACTGCATGACCAAGGCACCGCGGACGAGCTTCGGGGCACACTCGGCCGCGAACATGGGGGTGGTGGCAGACTTGGGACCAATGCCAAAGCCAAGGAAGAAGCGGGCGATGAACATGTGCCACCAGCTGTTGGTGAAGGCTTGCCAGAAGCAGGCGAGGAATGAGATGGTGCAGGAGATGAAGACGGTGCCTCGACGGCCGAACTTCTTGTTCATGGGCTCGGTGATCCCTTTGATAGATTAGAAAATGCTGTTCACTTGGGGACTGCGAGAAAGATACTCACAGCATCCAATAACGGCGCAGCACAGGTATGGAGCCGAGTTGGTCAACCCCGAGATCCAGGTGTTGTAGTTGGTCTCTTCCTTGATTCCAAACTCGCGTTTATAAAATATCTGAGCACCATTGACTACGGTCTCATCCATTCCTTGCACAACCGCACAAAGAGAGCAAACTGTGTTCGTTGTTAGCATGCGCTGAGAACCATCAGGGATTTAGAATGGACAAACTTGTAACTAGAAAGTACAGCATCTTTGGATTTCTCCATTTATGCTCCACTTCATCTACCAGCCTTGTCCTCTCCTCTTCAGTAAGCCCTTCAACGCTGGCATACTTGTTGCGGAGAGACTCGAGGTCATCATCGACATCCATGTCGCCAGCAATGATGGCACCGAGTCGGAACGCGCGAATGTCCTCCTCTTCGGCGAGGCCCTGTTGCTCTCGAGCGTACCTCTCGCCCATCTGAGCTAGCTGCGCCTTGCTGTAGCCGGCCAATGGATGCGCGGCTTTAGACTGGGACATGGGCTTCTTGCTGTTGAAGATGCCCTCGTCCGAGGAGCGGTTGAAGTGGTTCTCAGCATGGTCAACCTCGGTACGGGAGAGGTCCACGGAAGAGTTTCTCCGCTCGTGCTTCTCAGGCGCCATGGTTGCGGTGTTGGCGTGCGTATTGCTCGGCTCCCGTGTAAGTCAAGAGCGCCGGATGGTAAGCCCTGGGCGCAGGGATTGGCTCAGTGATCCTCCACAAAAGAGATCAGACAAGAAAAGCCGAGACTATATTGTGAAAATATACACAGATGGTTCATTGGCGCTCGTTACGAGGAAGAAGAAGGTTATATAGGCAGAGCATTCGCGGTTCCGAGCCATGGAGTTAACCCCCTGCGGCATCGCCCGGCTCACACGACAACGACAACCAACGTCAAAAGGAGGACTTGCACCGACGTCATGGCCTTACATTAAAGCAACCTCTTGAGGAAATAACAGTAACCCTGTAGACGATCACCAATCCGTAATGTGGGCCTGTAGCACAACGCCATAACTGAATGACGTCCAAGCTGCGAGAAGGATTCCCGCCAACACAACAGGCGAGAGCGGTGGAGATCAGGAACTCAAGGCAACTGGATTATTTTGTAGCTGCCTGGGGGATCAGCTTCCGGATCGTCGTATCACAACACAAAGAGGATTAATTGTTGCTTGGGGACTCGTCCACCCTCTCGGTTTCTCGCATCCACCAGCGAGTCGTCTGGGGGTCGAGTATTTTCCGCCCTTGTGCAGCTCTATTGCCAGTAAGCTCATCTTAAATATGGTGGTTAATTTTTGGAGACTTTCTATGTAAAGAGTCAAGGCCAGTTACACGAGTTTCCTAAGCAAGACTACGCGATCAAAGATGGGAGGATTATGCCTCCAAATATCAAACTCACCGTCTTTAATCTCGGTTTCTTGACAAATCCCACAGCACAAGCAGCCATATTCTTGATTGATGGTGCTTCCATGAAGTTGAGCCGGAGATATCCTCACTGCCTGCCAAGTCGGCTTCCGGATGTCGCATGTGGGCAAGGGGGGCAGGCCACTGACATCATAATACAGCGCTCATCCCTCCAAGCACTACACCACAAAGTACAATGGACCCCTGTATTTTTGTTGGCTCCGGATAGAGGTACAGGAGGGTATGGGAAACCCTCGGGCTTCTCAACAACAACAGGCATAGATCACTTCAAAATAATATAGAAGGTATTCTTCTCTAACTAACTTCCATTCTATCTGAGTTTTTATTATTTTAATTACTCCAACGCTGGGAAAACTGCGTGGTTATGGATTTCAAGTGTGGCTTGCATGATATATCCCGAGCTAACAAAAATACAGGGGTTGCATTGTAAAGTAGTCGCAATAACTCTTAATTCCGGGCTATATCCTCACTTTTGCCAAGCACAAATCGCGATGCCCAGTCTCTGTCAGGCAATGGCAGCCGCATGTTGATGATTGCGCGCCGTCATGGTTCGGCATCGCCAGGGAGCAAAAGGAACCTTCCTCGAGCAGAGGCTTCACACCCATACATGAATCCATAACCAGACACTAACGTCATTGTCCTCTGAGGGGGTTTGGCGCGGGATAACCGACGTCTCATCCGTCGGGGGGAGGCTGTTCCTGATCGGTTAAACGTGATCTTGACTCTGCCTATGACTTCATAGATTGTAGGAAACTTGTTGGGACCTTGGCGGCAAATCTTTGGATTAAGCACTTGGTCAAGCCCAGCGCCTCCAGTACCTCAATACGTAGAGATCGGTTCCTTCGTTATTGGGCCCAATTGATATTTGAAGCTTGAGGCTGATGATGAGTTGTTGATCAACCTTCTTTACACCCAAGGCCCAAGACTTTCTTGGCAGCTTGGCGCCTTGGCTGTGAGACGATCAACGGCCAAAATCAATTCGCAACCAAAGGCCGATCACGCTGGAACACACCCCGGAGTAGTTGTGCGCTTAGTTGAGATCTATCAAGCTGTCCATATTTGTATTCATTTCATTGCGTCTAGACATAAGAGCACTCATCCATGCCATCAATGGTGCAGCGCTGTTGACGCATCCCGAACTGCTGGCGATGAAACCGAGAACGGCGGCAAGAGATGCACCACTTGTTGCCGACAAACCAGGTGTGGTCTTCGGGTCAACAATCTCCATACGATTACCCGCATCCTTGCCAGTGAAGCGGCCATAGCCACCTCAATTCCTCATAGCTCGAATCACTTCATAGCAATGCCTTCTTCGAAGAGAAGGTGAGGGCGATAGTAGGACGTCGAAACTAAGAGGCAAAATGATCTTCAAGCTGAAGAATGCGTCGCTGGGCACGAACAATGTGGCTCAGCATACGGACGTCTCTGTTCCAATGCAAGACAACCAAAGGCGGCATATGCTTCTCCATCGGTCACGGGAAACATGAAGACAGACAATCAATTAATGCCAGTTGATTGATCGAACTCAAACACGTATTCATGCCTAGTACCATGATTATTGCTAGACAAAAAGAAACGACAGTATTGGTAAAGTAAGAAACAGGACCGGAGACGTGATTGACCTCGTTCCATGGGGGTATTGGACCTTTCTGCCATAGACCAAAAAAGGATCGCTATGCCGTGATACACCAGTGTTATGCAATATTGTAGAAATGTGGGAAGGCTTGCTTCGGGAAGGGTATCTGTTGTTGGTGCGAATAGGAGCGTAGAACAGTGCTAAGTAGTAGGACGCGGTCAAGGTGGGCAAACATGTGAAGGCCATCACTTCAATGACGTGGTAAGAGGGCCTCATGAGGGCCATCATGAGGCCCTTATGATGCGGTATCAACGAAATATCGTAAAGCGTAAGACGTGGGACGTGGTGAGTGTGATAGAGTAATGTACGTCGTCGAAGTCGTGAAATGGCGTTGCGCGTGCCACTGCCCTTGCTGTTCGCAGGTACGGGTGAATTGCGAGTTTCGTCATGATGGTGAACCGGGATACGGAGAGCCGAGACTGGAAAGACTGGCAATACTGGAGCGATTGACCCGTTTGCGCTTGAGAGCCTGGTAGTCCTGTTTGAAAGAGGAGATGCATCGTTGAAGCTCCTTGTCCGGGTGAGCCGGCATTTGGATCTCAACCGCTTTGAGACAAATGCGTAGATGCTGCAGCTCATCGTCGTTTTCACGAAGTTCTTGCTCGCTGGACCTGAGTGTGAGAATGGCGGTAAGGTGGGCATGAACAAGGGGTAGGCTCACAGATGAGATATCCGGTTTTGAAGAAAGATGATACGTTGGGCGGCACGTTCGGCGCGCTCGATGAGAAGACCTTGTATATGCTGAGGTGAGGGTCAGATAATGCAACCATGGTGACTGAGCTAGGTGATGCTACAACTTACATCTGACTCTTCTTGACGAGCCCTGAGATTGGTGACGAGTTGGGACATCTCCTCGTTAAGCTGGGTAACTTCCTGGATAATCTTCTTGGCCTGGGCTACCGTCATGCCCATATTGGGCGGAGGATCAGGCTCCGGCTCAGGTTCCGGCTCGGGATCCCGCCGGATAGACGCCGATAAGTCGGAGAAGCGGGTCCGGAAGATGGATGAGCCCGGAGAACTGAAAATGGAGTCACCAGGACTGCGCATGTCGAGACTCAGCGGCCGTCGGGGGCTAGGCCGTGACGAGGGGGTGCATGGCGAAGAAAATGAGACAGACTTCTTCATCATCCTGGTGCCTTCCAACTGATCAAGCTGTGCGGTGAGAATGTCGACACCGCTATCATCAACAAGATCATCGTCGCCAGAAGTGAGCTCATGGGCGAGTTGACTTAACCGCCGTGCGAGGGCATAACGGCTGCTCCGGTTGGAACGACCACTCCGTCGGGCATTCGGCGAAGCATCATCAGGCTCTTGATCGTGATGAGAGGAGGACCTGGAATGTCTGGAGAGCTCGCTCTTAAGGGGGCTCACACGTCCAGTGGAGAAGCCGAGGCTGGATGCAACACTGGGACTAGAAAGCAATGAAGGCGTTCGCAGGCCGGGAAGGTCCTGCTCATGAGCAGAGTCATGGTCGTCGTGATATCGATGGCGATAGTCGTTGCGATAGTCGTTGCGGTAGTCGCTGTTGTAGCCAAAATAACCGGTGGCTGGGGTAGTGGCGGTGGACGAAGCGTTGGAGATGGGCAGCTTGCGATCTGGCGTTGAGAAGATGAGCTGCTCATCCGTGAGTGCAGCGTCTGATGCGGCCGCCTCAGCTGCAGCGATGGCAGCCGCAGGATCCTCGTCGATAGCAGTGAGATCCATGGTTTTGTTGGACAAATAAAGAGACTCGGTCGGTATGCGCAGTAAAACCTGGCTGACAGCTCACAGAGCCTCAAAAGCCTTTTTGAGACCTTCAAACCGCCCAAGGGGACGAACGACGTGTCCAAGGGTGGATCACACAGCCGAAAAAAAGTACCCTGGCTTCACCGACTCCCCTGGAAAGGGCGGGAGGCTGGAGACGCCCACCAACCAAAAGCGAGGTTTTGAACCTGGTCTTGAAGCTGTCCGCCACTGAGCCCAAATGAAGGCCCGTGTGGGCCCTCAGGAGCGCTGGCCAGAAAGGGGCGAAACGGCGAAATGAAACAAAGGCAAAAAAGGGATGGGATGTAACAATAAATCAAGCCCGCAAAGCAACTTCTCTGTCGCGGTGGTTCTTTGAATTCGTCCGATGGGCCGAAGCATTTGGTTTACGACGCAGAGGGGAATGCCCGTGTTTGGCTACGCTTAAGCGCGTCGGGGGCTGCCCCATATTTAATCCGGACCAATCAGATAATATCAAACTGAGATACGTCATCTTTCACCTCTTGAGATGTGAGCGAAGGAAAAGAGAATATTAGAGATCAAAGTGGAACCTGGTAACTTCTATCTTTCAACAGAAAATGTCGGAATTTACCAATCAAACTGGCGACCTGATCTCTCGCGCACAAAGAGGTTGGCATGTGACCGCGCTGATCTTGATTGGAGGCGGAGGGCTAAAGTGTGGGGTAGAGAGCTTGTGAAGATGCCCGACAGCTCTTATATGGAGTCTGGGGAACTTGGGCAGTTCCCTAGGAGAGCAGGAGGCTCTTTTTGAAGGTTTGGCTATTGGCTCGATACTTTGCCCTTGAAACAGACTAGCACTAGTAGCTCTTGTTAAAGCTTTCCATGTCGATCCCCGAGCTGTGGTCGGCAATATCAAGAACTAACTGTAGGCATCAAAAAGTAACTGCCAGATGCGACATGTCTTGCAGCGCCAGGTTGCAAAGGCGCATTCTCCTTGCTTCATTCTCGGCCTCTGCTATCGAATAGACAACCCTTGTTTGCTGCGCAGAACCTCTGCCACATCAACAGTGCCGCATGCGGTCGAATACTTGGTCGGGCACTCTGACGCTCGGGATAAAGCGACACCTAGAATACTAATATTTATAAAACATACGCAGAACAAGCAGAGATCTTCTTTTATCTTAGTTAGGATTGCTTTAAGGATTATTAAACTTTGGCTAACATTTCGATAAGGATTCAAGCCCGCTAGAAGGCTCGGTCAAGTCCTTATGCTGTGGTCTTCTCGCATGTGGCATACAGCAGGAAGACGAGCAAGGTCCAGGTCTTGGACAGCTGTCATCCCCTCAAATCAACAGTTCCAGATCCCAAACAGCTGTTGCCAGATCTTGTCGATAGTGGTGTGTTTAACGCAAGTTCCTGTCTCCATGACCTGACCAGACCGCCCCCCGGAGGTTTCCCCGAGGTGAGTCGTGCGTACCCCGACATTCGAGCTCGGAGACCGGCGGGGAAAGGACATCCATCAACCCCCGTACAAAGAAAGACATTGCGGATGCCATATGGGGTTTAGAGTACATGAATCACACGCCCATTAACAGCACTTCCGCTAAAGAGGGACCGGTCGAAGCCATGATCCTTTCCGAAATCACGGCATTTCCACTGCTGCTTTTGCTGAGTCGCTATGACCTGCCGTAGGTCCGTAACCCTCACCCCGGAATCAAGTCCTTGCTCCGCGTCCCCGTAACCGTGGCCCCCGTCTCCATCATGCGCCCCTCAAGGGAAAATACAATGCTTCCCCATACTTGATCCCACTTAGAGCAGCCCAAAGTTGTCTGGTACCTCTCTAACAGGTCCTCCTCCACTCGAATGACGTTTTCCCCCTTGTCATGGGGAGCAATGTACCCGTAGCTGTTCTCGACTCTCTCGGCAATGCCCCCCCGAAAGCATCATTAGCTGCTCATCAACCGACGCTCCCGCACCTGAGTTGGCCTCTCTGCCCCGTCTTCTTCCACCTGCTCTTTCACGTTGACTCTTAGTCTACCCTCTTCCGACTTCTTCCATTCTGTGCGCGTCTTGCTCTGCCTCTCTTTCTTGTCTCACGCGACACTTTTTTATCACCTTTTTATTCCTTTTCTGTGCCGCAGCAATTCTCCGCTGCTCACACATCGAAAGCACGAGCACAGGCCACGCCGCTGACCGAAGAAATACGTACCTCCGGCCTCTACCTCGGCTTCTCCCGCTATTTGCACACCTCACGCCTCTTCGCGGGGCCGCGATCTTGATACCCTTCTTCCTCCAAATCCTTTCACTCACTCCCCCGCAGCCGCGGCCAATTCTCTCCCACGACACGCGCGTGCGACTTGTTCCTTTTCAAGCATCTCAGGCTCTCCTTCAATGACGACGCCGTGAGCCCGTTTCTCACCTCCAACTCTATCGGACGCCCTCCGCCGCGGGATCCCGGTCTCTCCCTCCCTCCGTCCGAGCCTGCCTCCGAGTCCGATACCTCCCTCTCTCCCGCCTCGCCCACCGCTCTCGTCTTTCGCTCTCGTCCGACCAGAGTCACGTTGGCCCATCATGTCGTGGAGAGCTTCAGAGCGTCTGATGGATACGATCCGTCACTATGCCAGGTTTCCCGCCACTGGCGTTAGCTTGCGCCAAATGGTGCAGTTTGGCGAGAAGCCCTCGGTCGGTATGCTGCTACTCGCTTCGCCTCCATTGATGACTCTCAAGAAATTGCAGGTGCGCTGACTCTTGGCTTCTTCCAGGAACTCTTTTCCGAGCGTCCCAATTCCTCGCCGAGGAGCTCCCCATCCGCCTGGCCCATCGCGTGCAGGAGCTAGACGAGCTCCCAGACGGCCTTAATGAGATGCCCTCGGTCATCAAAGTCAAGGATTGGTACGCCCAATCTTTCGAGGTATGCGCTCTTGAGCAAACTTCCTTGGCCAACGCAGAACTAACTTGACCACCAGGAAATTACCCAGCTCCCCCGACCAGAGCTCCCCCAGGACGTCCGCGGCCGTCTCATGAGACCCAGCAAAGCTCTCGGTCGCCAGGCCTTCCGTCTATCCGCCGCAACCCCCAATCCCTCCATTGACGAGGGTGAGTCCTCCGGCTGGGGAGGTATCCAGAACAACTGCAATGGCAAAAGCAAGGCCATTGCACGCCGCTACTTTGCCGTCGTCGACGACACAGGCGACTGGCCTGCCGACCTCCATCTCTACAACCAACGTTTCGCTCAAACTCTGCATCATATCAAGCGCCGTCACGATGGCGTCGTCACCACCATGGCCCAGGGCATCCTCGAGTATAAGCGCCGCCGCCAGCGCATGCAGATTGACAGCACCATTCAGTCCTTCCTCGACCGCTTCTACATGTCCCGTATCGGTATCCGTATGCTCATCGGTCAACACATCGCATTGACCGACCAGAGCCACCACCGCGACCCCACCTATGTCGGTATTATCTGCACAAAGACCAACGTCCAGGATCTTGCCCAGGAAGCCATTGAGAACGCCCGTTTCGTCTGCGAGGACCACTACGGCCTCTTTGAAGCCCCCAAGGTCCAGCTCGTCTGCAACCCCAACCTCAACTTTATGTACGTTCCCGGCCATCTGTCGCACATGCTCTTCGAGACCCTCAAGAACTCGCTGCGCGCTGTTGTCGAGACCCATGGCATGGACAAGCAAGCCTTCCCCGTGACCAAGGTCATTGTGGCCGAGGGCAAGGAAGACATCACCATCAAGATCTCGGATGAGGGTGGCGGTATCCCTCGCAGCGCCATTCCTCTCGTCTGGACCTACATGTACACCACCGTCGACCGCACGCCGAGCCTGGATCCCGATTTCGATAAGAGCGACTTTAAAGCCCCGATGGCTGGTTTCGGATACGGACTGCCTATCTCACGTCTATACGCGCGCTACTTTGGCGGTGATTTGAAGCTCATCAGCATGGAAGGGTAAGTTTCCCTGTCCCGGTAGTTCGCAAGCTATCAGTCGTACCTCCATACTCCCCGCATATTACCATCAAGTTCATGATTAACACGCTCTCGTTCCCCTACAGATACGGCACCGACGTCTACCTCCACCTGAACCGCCTTTCCTCGTCCTCCGAGCCCCTCCAATAGCAATTACACACTGCCGGCGCACAGAACCTTCAAGTTCCCCCCTGGGTTCTCCGCAAAAGACTGCAAGGCCGACACCGGGAGGTTTCGGAACGGAAACAGGTGGGCGACGCCGAGTCGGTGGTCAACGCGCCCCCGCGAAGCAACTATACCAGTCCACAGGAAGTCTAATGGATTTTATTTCTTGGTAAAGGGAATCGTCGTCACCCGCGGCAGAGCCGTGCGCCGGAGTAAAACAAAGACGAAAACATATATATCAACAACGACTACAAATAAGAAGACGAGGAGACCGACGTCGCCGCCGACGATATGCCCGCAGTTATATCATATGAACAGGAATGCGCAGGTTACTTGGATATTTGAAAGAGGAGGAAGGAGATTACTCGAGTCGAAGGACGACGACGTACACGCCCAGCATAACTTAGATCGCGGCCGGCTCATCTGCTTCACCCGACCCGAACAACCGATTCGCGTACAAGCCGGTCTAGCAGCGAGCCTCGATGCTCTGTACAGTCTGGCCAAGCGCGCCGTTGCGCGCATGTTTGGGAAGTAAAGCACTCGATCTGTAACATCGAGAGTGCTATATTTTACCCTCATATTATCACAGAGGGATGAAGAACAGAGCTTCAAACCGTGGTGGAGTTTCATTGTATGATCCAGAGCAAATGAAGGAAAAGGGGGGTTGGATGATGGAGGCGTAGGAATGGGCATTGTGGGTGGCTCTCTTGTTGACACAGCATGCATGCATGTACATGGAACAAAAACACTTCTACGGGAGTCTTCGGTCATGGGTAGGAAATATCATTGCACTTGTTGTTTTCTTGGTTACCTTTTGGAGCCACCTTCTCGAGTTTCATGATGGACACACTGAGGCTCCCGGTGCATATCGAGACGACGAGATTTCTAAACACTTCGGCCGCTTGTGAAGAGGGCATTTCAAGAACAAAGAGAGACCACGAGCATACAAGCATACAAAGCATGAAATCGACTATTTGCTAAACTTTTCTATCCGCTCTACGCATAGAACTCCGCTCGCCTGATAGCGCAAAGGTCCTCTCGCCCCGAGTCCGTTTAATATCAACCTTGTAACAAAGAGCAAGCCTTGTTTTGCCCCAAATCTGGGCTCGCAGCACGACAATCTCTCTCGCAAAATCGAAAATGGGCCTAACATCCGCAGGCACTCACATAGCCCATGGTCCGTATCAATGCCGGGAAGTAGAGCGACAATCAGACAAGTTCTCTGATTTCTCTCCAACACCGGCCTCGAATAGCTTAATAATCCGAATCATCAGAATCACAAAAGTTTTGACGACGCTGGCGGTCAATTTCGGGATCGACGTGCTTAGCGTTGGCGTGGGTAAGAACCGGCTGCTTCTTGATCTCAGATTGAGGGATCCGGAACTGCGTTTGAATCGGTCAGCATAGTCCCAAATTGACCTCCATCCGAAATGTGCCTTACCTCGCTAGATTTGGGCCATTTGCCCTTGCTTTCCCGAACCTGAACCTCTGGTTCCTTCAGAGGGGGGAAGTCCCAGTTTCCAATGATGTTGGGGCCGTTGTGTTCGTGGCCTTCGCTCCCGGATACAGTTGATGCAGAACTCGATGCAATGGTGGGATTTTTTATCCCCTGGTGCTGCTGACCGCGAGCATCCCACGCGTTGTAAGCAAACTGGCGGGATTTCTCCCTTTCTGCCTGCTCCTTGCGAAGCGTCGTCGCCGTTGAAACACTATTGGTCGTACTGCCGGGTGCCCGGCTGACAGGAGGATCGCCGACAGCAGCCCGAGCATAACCAGAGGCACCAGGTTGGGAAATACCACTTGTCTGCGACAGAGTGTCTGAGTTGATGGAAGATCCGATGCCTCTGGATCGGAGATGTGGGGGAAGCTGCGTGGTAGCGTGATGGTTGGGCTTGGGCTGTTCCCTGGAGCTGTTGGAAACGGCGCTCGCCTCGGCGGATGCTTGGCCCAATTTCCCTGCCAGGTGAGGAGGCAAGGTGCTTGTCATTCGGCTACTGGTGGTAGACATTCGCTCATCAGCAACACTAGACGTCTCGGAGAAAGCCAAAGTGCGTCCCGAATGCGATTCATTGCCAACAACCTGCGAGAAGACCCTCGAGACCTGGCTGCTGTTTTCCAGATTGAGGCTGTCAAGGGAGATTGGGGCCTATATCAGATCAGTAAGTGTCTCATAGCATCCCAAGCATATTCTTACCTTGGGGAGGCTGTCGTCATCAAAGAATTCAGCGTTGTCGAACTCGCGCTTCCACACCTCCACGTTCTCCTCCTCAGCCGAAATATGACCAGTCTCTAAGGGCACAGGAACCACATCGTGCTCCTGCGTCTCCGTCCATGCTGTACATCTCTTGCATCTCTGTAACAGGTCAATACTAGTTGCTTAGTGTCGGGTACAGACTTACGAATTCCTCGCTCCGTAGTGCAGTCTTGCTAAATTCGTCTGCCGGTTTGATCAAATAGCACAGTTCGCAACGAATTTCACATCTGCTCTTGGCCGTATGCTCTTTGCATGTCATGCCCGAATGGGCGGCGTTGACCTCTCGGCAAGAATCGATTTGCCGTTGTAACAGCTTTTGCTGGTTGATCGAGAATTCGGACAGCGGCTTCCATTCGCCGCCGACCTTGCACCGATATCTAAGAAGAATTTAGTGAACTGAACAAAGGGCAACCGGCAACCGGCAACATCAGGCCAAACTCACTTTTGAGGCACTGCTGCCCGAGTTTGACTGCAGAATACCTGGGTCAGAAGTATGTTTTGTCGCGGCGAATGGATAGACTTACGGCTTAAAGCCTCCTTTGTTGTTGTTAGACATCACGCGTAGGAGGGGGACTAAGGGGACTTGGTAGGCTGAAGAAGCGGTCCAACTGTAGAGATCTTCGAGTGATCTGTGATGACCTGGATGCAGAAAGAGATAATATCAAGAGCTCAGAGGTGTGCTGGGTCCTTGTAGATAGGCGCGGGAATGTCTGCATGAAATGGCAAACGATCCTAAGGCTTGATAGCGCGCCGCCAGAATTAAAAACAAACAAACAAGGAGGCTCAATGGAGAGAGGATGAGGTTGGAGGGACGATCGTTTGCTCTTGGGGTTTCAGCCAGGTGAGATGGAGCTCGCTGGCTGTTGACGAGCGAGAGAACAACGTGTTTGGGGAAGAAGAAACAATCGGCAGAGATGCTGTCTGAAGCTGGTAAATATGAAGGAGGTGGAATCCTTGCTGCAAAGGGGGAGAGGGGGAGATTAGGTGAAGTACCTGTGAAGGGGCTTTAGGTGCCTGGTACCTAAGGTAAGGTAGGCAGTGGTTGATAGCGGCAGAGAGGGAAAGTTGAATGATAGCAGGGCAGGAGCGCTCTTTTCTTGGAAACGACCATTACCAGCACTCAAAAGACGATGCTAAAGCTGCTACTAGCATTCAAGAAAAGACTACTGAGGGTCAGATCAGACCGATGAGGCTTTGGTTTGGATCGAAGAAGTTGGAATCCGATCTTGTTGAGTGTTGAAGGGGAAGAAATGTAGTCGGTGCAGACAGGGGTAACTTGTAGGCTCTCTTCGTGACAGTGATTCACGGGTACCTATCAGGAAGCCTCGGAGAGCGGTTTGTATTTGCTTGAATCATTTACGTGTTGCTCTCTCGGCCCGGGGAGGCTGCATGCATAATCAATCTTGAAAATCGGCATGCTGCTTGACCGTTGGAGGCCGTTTGAAAGCCGCAAAGGTATTCTGCGAACAATCCCTACATCGTGCCAGTTTGGTATATAACGGTTATTGGTCGTGGATAGTTCAGAATGCCGTTTCTAGGTGGTTTAAACTGTGCTTCCGCTGCTATTGACCCCTTGATGTTGGATATCTGGATATCTACACTAGTACGTCTCTGTATACACGCTTCTGGGCAGTGTCAATACCGGCCTAGATCCAGTCAGATATTCGAGAGGATCATTAGCTAAGCATTCGTACAGTTCTCATAATGTGCCGTCGTTGGGAATAAGTAAGTCGTGTGCAGGGTATGCCGCTATCCGTCCCCGTCCACATGCAGTCGGGATCGAAAAGTCGATGAGGCTCAACACGACAGCACCGCATCCACAACCTTCTCCATCCACTAAGTTTCCCCAAACAACTTCACCAGGGGTTCTTACAAGGCTAACCCAAATATCTGGTCTAGTTCTTCTGTTGCCGAGCATCAGCTGTACTAACATGAGACTCCAGTCGACTCTACTTTCACCGCTATCTACCCTACACATTTCCAGCGGACGAAGCGTTCACCGCTCAAAAGAAACTATAGCGTCGGGTTAGCTCCCTGCACAACCCCCAGGTGGCCACCTGGCAAGCTTCTCAGCTCGGCGATTTACGGATACCTCGATTTTGGCAAGGCGGCGCGATACTAGTTCTGATGGCTGGGTCTGGTCAACGACGCGAGAGTACCGGACATCTGGTTCTGTGGGGGAGGAGGACCTTTTGAGTACGGAGTATTGAGCTCAAACTTCGCTGCAGGGCTGCAAGACAGAGCGTGGTCTGAGTCGGTCTGACAGATGGACGCTGCATCTACCCGGCGCCCCAAACAAAGTCATGGTGTTTATGTCATGACCGTACAGTCAGCGGCCACGGGTGACCGAATCAGCAGGGAAGCATGCGCAAACAATCATCTTCATGCTGGCGTCACGCCATGTTGATGCAGTCTGGTGAAGCCACGCCAACCGTGCGAGTCCAGCAGACGATAGCCTCTGATTATTCGCTGCCAGACAGTCTGTCTACAAGAAATGGGCTTCCATCACCGACTTGAGCTTGGCAAACGGCCCATGTGCGGTGGGATGGTAAACCAGCTTCATCCACATCCACCGTTCCCACCAAAGACATGCAGACGCAAGCTCCAGTGATGGAAAGAAAGTCATCGTCTAGACCGCAAGAACCTTTTTGGTCGATAGGATTGCAGGTTTACCAGATCAGGATCAAACCATGCTCAAGTGTTTCCCTTCCTGGTTGATGGAACTGGGGTAGGCAACTCTACCTTAGGCATGCGCGCCTGCAAGCCGCAGAGTAGTGCCAAAGCTAATTGTTCAAGACGGCGTGACAAGTCACCTGGTGGTGTTAGGGAAAATGGGAATTGGCTCCTTGGACTGAGACAAACCGCCTAGAACCGTGCTGCGAGACTGGTCGGTGCTCTAGAGCCGGATACATCTGCTCTTTTCGAACCATCTTCCTGGTCCCTTTACCATACGCTCTCCACGATACACCTCATTCCTTTCCACCAACCATGGGCTGCGATGTAGTCACGGAGATCTGTCTTGTTTGTTCCTCTTTCGACCATAACAAAACAGATCGACATATTCCGTCGTCGTGCCGAGATCGCATTGATCAATGACTTCACCACCACAGATGCTGTTGTGACAGATGACCTAAGTGGGCTAGGATCGACCGCCATGGCTCAGGATGCCTTTGAGGTGGACAGATGTTGCCACATTCACATAATTCCACGCAAATACAGGCCTTAGCTGCCTTTGCCCCGGCCAGTATGGAAATGCCACCTATGGTCCCGGTTGGGCAGACAGATCATCAATGGTGAGGCTCAGTCGTGGTCTCTACCGGGCAATGGAGGCAAACAGGACGCGTCAAGGGACCCAGCGATGAACATGGGGCCGGATCTGCGGTTGAACTGGCCTTGAATCGGCAAGGATTTCGTACCGCTTCTCCAACCGAGCTGATGCCAGGAACCGACCACAAAGCAAGACTTTTCACCCCTGAAGTGTTGATCAATGGACTTGGCGGAAAAGGCACGAATGGTCCCCTTGGAAAGACACGCAAAGACGAGGTCCGAGGACGAGACTCTTGATCGTGCGGTTGGGCGCTACGCTAGAGACAAACGATGGGCTCGAGGCTTGGAGGGCGGCGCAGTGGGGCCACACAGGGCGTCCCATCGGGAAGAGCCCTTGGCAGATGTACTCCACAAGTGTCAATTGAAGGAAGCTACAGCGTTGACCTGAGGCTGGCTGTCTCGACGGGTGGTGGGAAACCTGAGGGATGAGAATTGATTGAGTGGGTGGGCATTGCTCGTGTGGCGCAGGTATGATCGAGCCCGTGTCCAGTTGGGGAGTCAATGCGCTGTTGCAGGGGCAGCGAAGAGAAAACAACGCAGGTAAGAAAACTTGGAATAGTGAGAGTGCGTTGGAGCTAGCACACATTTCAGGCACAGCCAGGCACAAGTTCATGGAAAAGAAGAAGAAAGAAGAAACTCGGACCCACAAAACAAGACGACGAAAGGCTGAGATATCGACGATGGAGATTCCATCAGCAAACAACAAACAACAACACAGCCTCTTCCAGATTGTCTTTGCTGCCGCCAGCCTCTGTGCTTCCCGCGCCCGATGCCCACAGCGGCCCATCAGATACGATATCGCGCCTATCCTGCAGGCCCAGGGCCTTCTCATAAGACATACTACTATTGCTCCCTTCAGCCACCATCGCCAACCCCTCAACGGCCGCCTGGGAATGCGTGAACGGGCCTGCTGGAGATCCTACGTGCCGACTTGCTCGCATCATCTGTGCATGCAGCTGCTCAGAGACAGAAATAGACGTCGCGCAGGGAGTTCGTGACTTACGACGCTTCTCTTGCCACAGACCACAAGGTGACGTGAGAACGCGAGCTTGAGCTTGACTGGGGCTATAGGGTCATCACAGTACGTTGAGACCCCGCCTCCTCTCCCTTGGGCTCCTCCGATGATCCAATTCTGATCTCTTCCTGGCTGGCCGCTGTCCACGGCTGCATCCTGCGAGGCTGGGTGACAGGTGCGCAATTCCAGAGCGTGCAGCGGCCCCAGAAGAGCTGCCGCGTTTCATGTCGGGGACGTCGGGTTGTCAGCCGGGATAACTAAGCAGCAAGAGTAAAGAGGCATCCAATGCGCGTAATATCAAAAGTAATAAGAGGGGAAATGGAGGGGGCACACATCAAAGCAAAGGGACAACAACAAACGGCTGCGAGAGGGATCGACGCCTAGGGCATCCGCTCTGTTGGGGATCTGGGTGGCCAGGATTGCTTTGCTTCGAGAAGCTCTCCCAGCTTCCCCGACACGGGCAACCCGGGGGATGTTACGGTGCAGTATCACTCCCCATGACCCCTAGATGCACCACAGGCAATCTCCGTTCCCCAGGCCCTGTGTCCTTTCCATTGGGACCGACTCCCCGGCATTGTGACGGATAAGTTAGAGTACCTACCTCGAACGGCACAACCTAATGCACGGTACGCATCGATATTCACGTCTTGACGGGTCAGTCGAGGAGCGGGATGGATGAGACGGATCTAGGGGTTTCAAGATGACTGGTACCTGCAGCAGTCGCTGGAAAGTCAGGTACCGAATCCAGGCACAAGAAACAAGTACCCGTTGGCTCATGTGGGGCTAAGGCCCCAGGCGAGCCAACCTAGCAAGCTAGGTTGGCCACAAAAATGCGGGACAGTTATAAAAATGCGGGATATCCTTAAGGCCTGATTTTAGCTATATTTTACT
>JABCKW010000443.1:0-71937 GCA_014824385.1 Fusarium cyanostomum
AACTAAGGGGGGTGGCTAACTAATGGGGTGGGGCTCTTATGGCACCAAACCAATGCTTTTTAACGCGTCATTCTGCCATTTAGCCGCTACTTTTTGTGTAAGCACTTAGCAAATTAGGCAAAATAACTACGTATGGCTGCGGCACCAACACGCCTTGGAAGGAATAAAACGTCTACCCCCCGAGGTCAAATCTTTCTTCATCTCTGCTGTGCTGTATCCATTAGTACTAGCCTCATTCCCTTATCCTGTATCTGACATCATGGCGTCTGAGACCGTTGTCCAACAGCAATTGCACCAAGCAACACCCCGAGAGGATATAGGTTCTCCACATCAATCAAGACCCATAGAGCAACTTCAGATCGAAGAGGATCAAAATGATCGCAACGAGGACGAAATTGCTTACCCTTCAGGACCGAAGCTATGGTCGACGATGGCATCACTTTGCATCGCGTGTTTCCTTAGTGGACTTGTGAGTGTTTTATCGGCCTCTAAGCCTTTCTGCTTTCTCTAGTATTTAGAGGAGAGATTGCTCTTATGGACTGCCAGCTAAGTATTGTCGAAACAGGACATCACCATTGTTGCAGTAGCTGTACCAAGCATCACCGACGAATTCAAAACTATAGCAGATATCGGATGGTACTCAGCTGCCTAGTAAGATCCCTGTCTCACCTATAATCTCCAATTATTACATGTCTAATCATATTCATCTTTTAGTGGCATGACCCTCAGCGCTTTCGTCTTCTTGTAAGTTTACCCGACCTCATCATCAAACACAACTACTCTAACTCAACTCAAGCTTTGGCCAAATTTATACTCTCTTCCGCATCAAAACAATCTTCCTTATCGGTATTATACTCTTCGAGACTGGGTCTCTCATCTGCACCCTGGCGCCCTCCTCAGCAGTCTTCATCCTCGGCCGTGCAGTCAGCGGCCTCGGCCGCGGCGCGATTAATGGCGGTGTCTTCAAGCTCTTACGCCACTGCTTCCCTCTCCCGAAATTAGCCATCATGAACAGCATTATTGGCGCCGTTCAAAGTGCAGGGCTGGTCTCTGCGCCTACCATTGGAGGTGCTTTGATTGATGCAATTTCGTGGAGGGCGTGTTTTGGAATCAACCTACCGCTGGGCGTCATCTGTATCATCTTGACGGCTTATGGCGTGCATGATCCGGTTGTTAACCCGGATGAAGCGCTGACGCTGAAAGAGAAGATCAAGAAAATCAACATACTGGGCACAGTACTCGTCGTACCGGCTGTTACTTGTCTTCTCATGGCGCTGCAATGGGGAGGAGCCAAGTACGGCTGGGGTAGTTGGCGCATTATCCTTTTGCTCGTCTTTTGCATCGTGTTATTTGCGGCCTTTGGGTATTTGCAGCATCGTCAGGGTGACCGTGCCATTCTGCCACCAAGAATCTTCAAGCAGAGAAGTCTTCTTGCAGGGATGTGGTACGAGGCTTGCTGCGAGGGCATTCTTGCAGTCACAGAGTACTACATGTCCATCTACTTCCAGGGAGTTCGAGGCTACACAGCCACTCGAGCAGGTCTATATGCCCTTCCAATGGTTGGGGGCCTCTCAGTTGCGCTCATCATCTTTGGTGTTGGTACGTCCTTGCTGGGGTACTACTACCGTAAGTTAGCTCTTGTGGGCATCCTTGCTATATGCTGACATTTGTGTCTAGCGTTTATGTTAGCTACCAGTGTTCTAGCACCTATTGCGTCGGGCCTGCTTACCACCCTCGACCTCGAAGAGCAAATCGTCAAAGCAGTTGCGCTTCTCGCCTTCTTGGGCGTAGCAGTTGGGATAGGACTTCAAGGTCCTCAACTCGCCGTGCAAGCTGTCCTGCCCATCGATGACGTCTCTATCGGCGGTGCAATGCTCAGCTTCGGCTCCGGCATGGGTGGGTCTTTATGGATATGCGCTTCGGCGACATTGTTTCAGAGTCGCCTTGTGGATGAGATCCAAGCCTCTTCACCAGGGACGAATGTCACGGCGTTGAGGGAGGCAGGACTTTCCGGGCTCCGCGAGGCTATTGGACCAGCGAGGTTGAAAAGTGTGCTGTCCGGGTATGAAAATGCTGTTGTGCAGACATTGTATATCCCGTTGGGACTGGGGTTGCTTACAATTGTCGGGTCACTTGCTATGGAAAGAAAGTCCGTCAAGAAGAAGCAATCTTGAGATATTTGCTTTATCATAGTGTAAGAGTATGGGATGCCCTTTTTCTTTCAGTAACTTGGGAAGACAGGGGAAATTGGATATCGGGCAACCCTCCAATACGAAAACTCGACCGACCGCTATAGCTCTGTCCTGTTTCAAGATTTCTTTTTATATATCTCTTCTCAGGGGGCCACGACAGCAATTAAACACGGTATCTACACAATAGGCATTTAAACCACTGCTCTAAGATCTATCCCCGCCACTTCCAGTGATGGATTTAAGGGCTAGTTCTGGCACGAGATCGTAACAGCCTACCGCTTGGGGATAGTATGAGCACACAACTGTGCCATTAAGTCGGAAATAGCATCAGGAATCTATAGAGATGACCTCGGATTTGGTAACCGCTCAGTTGAGATCCCATCCTCATGGCTATGAACGTCCTGCCAAGAGTAAAGCCTAGCAGCTACGAAGGTGAGGGGATTGATCCAAACTAATTCGTCTGCAATAGACGCCGTGGAATCTTCAAGGTGACTAATCTCAGTCAGACCAAAAAAAGCTTCCTGTTCCAGCAACTTAGTCTACTGGGGAATTCAAATTGGCCCAACCCGCTAATGCGGAATAACGATCGGTGGGAATCAGGCCGAGTCGGGCTAATCTTTCGCCGTGGCACGGCGATATTAGGATCCCGCAGCTTCTCCTCGGTCTACTACGGCCGGAATGACGTAGGCTACTCTTCTTATATATTAATAGGATAGAACTCTGTTCTAGTGTACTCTTATCATACAGCCGTTATCACCATCGAGTGTTGAATTGAAGGTTCTCATCAGCAACCACAGAATGCGTGAAATCCAAGCTTCGATCACAATTGCCGCTTCTCCTGAAAGGGTCTGGGAAAAGCTTATGGACACACCGTCCTGGCCCCATTGGAACTCTTTTGTCACATCTATCAAAGTTCAAGCGCCAAATCAAAACCTCGTCATCGGCAGCAGACAGAATATTCATATTACACCTGATCCGCGCAGGACTGCCTCAACCGAATCTTATTCAAACGTGGTTACGGCAATAACTCCAAATCGAAAACTTGTTTGGCAAGGTGTCCTTGGCATTGGTGCGGTTCTTTGCACCGATCATTGGTGTACACTAGAGCCTGTGACAGGACGGGATGGGAATACTGACTACACAAACTTCACTCAAGGCGAACGGTTCTCTGGTCTGTTGGTTACAATCGTCGGGTTGACTGGGAAGATGAAACAGTTGGAAGAAGGCTATATTAGAATGAATGAAGACCTAAAATAGCTGTGGAAAAAGGTTAGGCATGGACTAAGTCTATTCCGCTTCTGTATATCACCATAGTGAGGTCCTTCAGCTTCCGTTAATAACCTTTGCTTTCTCCCGCTCCCTGTTCTGCTCTGTGTCGACCGCATGTTGCTCACGGCATATTGCGTAGTTGAACCGGGGCCTTGTCCAGAACACAACGCGCGTCTATGATGGATAAGGTTAGTTGCAGTGTCAAGGTGCTGTGAATACTCCTTTTAACGCGGCCATGAGCTTGGAAGAGTCTGTCGCACCACGCAACATCGTCCAGGGCTGGGTTGGTGGGGCGAGGATTGCGACAACTCTGTGATGTATATACATCTACATGTTGTCAAATTAGAAATGCCCGTACCTCACGTCCACTGTATTGCTCTCCTTGAGATCGTTCATTCAGTCGAAGCCATCACTTGTTGGGCCTCATTGGATCGTATATTCTTAGCTAACCCAGGAAATCCTGCGAATTAGAGGAAAACTTGATAGTAATTACCCTTCTCGATTCGCCTACCAGAGCAATTTTATTGTCTCTGACAACAAAGAGTGAACGTCGAGGACGATATTCATATGGCAGGAATAGGATCCAGCGGCCGTTCCATGTAATCCAGTCGTCCCTCTCGCTAAGTCCATAACCCAGCATTCTATGACCGAGTTTTGTACCCAGTTCATATTCCGCACACGTCTCAGAGAGATGAATCAAAGTCTCCAGACTTAGAGTACCTTGGTCTGTGAAAAGTGTGGTGGCGTTCTTAAACTGCATGTGCCGCAAACCCGCGTGACGTATCTGGCGCATCTCGAAAGTCTCCATATCAACTAAGCACAGGCTATATTCTGTGTTAAGAGCTACCCACCGGTCATCGGGTGAAGAAAAGGCCAAGAATTGAGGTTCGAGGAGGAAGCTTCCTGGAGTAATGGCCTGTACTTTATTGATCGATAAATTCCAGAGCGTTAGAAGGCCTGCTCCGACGATTGCCAGCCAATTACTTGTCGGGGAGAAGACCAGGAAACAACCATCGCCCCAACGGCCAAGCTCGGCCAAGCTTTTCTCCTGACGTATAATCCCTGAGATGGCATCGAAAATACACACCTTTCTTGCGTTGCAGATTGCCGCTACCCATTGGCCATTCGGAGAGACGGCTACTGAGTCCCAGTGCGTAGCGGTAGGATTGGCGAGAACTCTGGGCAGCACTCGGTGGTTCTGGTCCCAGAACAGCAATCTGCCGTCCGAGTTAATCAGTGCCAATTGTTGAGCATCAGCCGAGAAGTCCAGCTTCCGACGACTCCTCCCTGCGAGGGCATGGTCGAATGGGAGTCGAAAGCCATTCATTTCCGCACTCCAGTGTTGTAGTGTGACCTGGCCCGAGGTGGACGATGACACTAACCAATCTCCATCATCTGAGCATGTCAAAATCACAATTTCGTTTCGGTGTTGTGGTTCTTGCTGTTGCCGCAAGGCCTCGGTCACATCCCATATCCACAAATGCCCATTCGCACTAATTGCCGCTAGTAGCTGGCCATCCGGAGACAAGGCTATCAAGTCCACGTCCGTCTCACCGCCCATCGAAAAGTCGAAATGGGTATTCGATTCTATGTCGTATACCATGATGCTGTCGCTGAATGCCAATGCTGCCATGTGTCCATTTTGACAGAAAGCAAATGAAGTCGCGTACTCGCCACCTGAAAAGGTGTGCCACTCGGTAACCGTGTCCTCAAGACAATTCCAGAGCCAAACTTTCCCATTGTTGGATATCCAAGCTACTTGTTTGTTGTTGGGAAGGAATGCCTCTGCTATTGCGACCTCTTGGTCAGGGATGGCATGGAAGTAGTGCTGGCCTGTGACCACATCAAGGACATACATTGCGTCAAGGCAGGAGAAAAGGGGTTTTTTCTGCGAGCAGGTAATCGCCAACAGTTGGCCATCGGGTGAGAAGAAAGCAGATACGGCTCCCCTTAGATCGATACTTGGGCAATATGTGTGACGGAGTTTGCCAGTCTTTGCGTCCCACAGCTGCACACCGATTTCGAAAACCACTGCGAGGTATTGGCCATCAGGAGAAAATGCTGCACATCTCGCAAACATGCCCTTCTCGATCTCATACTCGTTGGCCCAACTTGCAGCGTTTAAATCCACATCCCAGACCTCGACTAAGCCATGCCACACACTTGCCACAAATCGACAGTCAGGTGACAAGGCTGTTGCATGATGTAGGTTTGTGCGGATGTTCCGTGAGCTGCCGTCACTCAGATCCCAAATTAGGATATACCCTCCTCCACCTAATACGGTCACTCGCTGACTCGATGGTGAGAAGGCTATAGTCCTGACCCAGTCTGCGTGAAAATGTAGAACTTGCAAGCATGGACTCCATTGACTGTTCACGACTGGCTTTTCCACAATCCATTTTGGTTCATACTCTTGAAAGTGCAAGCGAACGAGACTCTGTGATGGGCTGAATATCAAGCCAGACGCATAAAGCTGAAGGGGATAGCCATTGATGATTATTCCGAAACACTGGAGAAAGCGCTGTGAATCATGGAGCAGCGCCAGAAGGCTTTTGCTTGTTTCAAACTCTCTGTCTTTCTGGACAAGAAAAGAATCGCAAATTAGCTGAACTGACCCATACTCATTTTGTAGAGCCACATACCAAGAGTTGCTTCAGCTTGGTTATTGCGACACCGCCAGTTGACAGGTTTCGGCGGAGAGTGAGAGCCTCGAACCAGAAGAGAAGCTTTTTTCTCAAGAACCGATGTATCAGTGCTTCATCCCGTAGATTAATGTTGACCGCTGTCTGGTCCATCTCATGCAGATGGTCAACCCAATGAACACAAGAGTATGAGATGCCTTCGAGGGGACTGGGATCAGGGCAAGCAAGGCAGGCGTCTTCAATGTAAACTCCAGGGTCAACCAAGCCGTAAATATCATGCTTGAGTATACGCATGGCTACAAGGGACCTCTCGTAGATTGATTCATGCACTTTCTGTTCTCCAGATGGGTATAATTCGTGGTGGCATTTCGCAAGCAAGAAGTCCTTTGCAGACTGGTGTACGAAATAGACGGTGTCTGCCCTGACGGTGAGAAATGATCCGCATTCGGCGATGATATCCGGAAGGTGTTCAAATTTATCTGAGATGTTGTCCAAGGACCACATCTCCTTCAACGTGACAGGGCGGTAGACTGTCAGCATCAAAGCAAGGACCCGCTTGCAGTCCAAGTCGTGAATCTCGTTCATCATTCGGGCGTAAAGAGCATCGAGGCCCGTAGGATACTTCTTGAGATTTTCCAAAAGCTTTCGAGGACGGCTCTTGCTGAGCTCCTCACACACCAAAGCTACCCAAAGGAACGTGCCATGTGCATGTGAGGACAAGAAGTTGTGGATGTCTGACCTCACTTCTTCATTGCAATTTTTCCGTTGAACAAGTTGATCTACCTTGTAGTTGATGTAGATGTCGATAGCTCCAGAGACCGAGTCTTGGTTTAGCTCCAAGACGAGAGGGATTTGGTGCATCGCAGGCTGTAGATGTTCCAGGATCTCGAGTTGATTCCGACTCGATACGAGCCACTTGACTGATGACGATGTGTCCTCGACGATAAGATCCAAGAGAAACTTGAGTTCCTCGCTGCACTCATCTAGAGCGTCAATGACCAAGAACGAGTGCTGAAGTGCCGGGTCCTTCAGCATCGTGGAGAAAATCCGAGTAAGCGTCGCTCGGGTGTTCCAGTGGTTTAGGTTCGGCCTCTCCTCGCGAAGCAATGACGCCAGCGAAGGTTGCTGGACAGCGAGCAGGTAAATCAGCCCTCGAAGGACTGCGGTAGTATTGTTTAGACCGAGTGAGTTGCTTGGCAGAAGAAGTAGGACAATAGAGGATCATGTTGCCGATCCCTCAGTTTTGTCGACGGCTCCAATTCGTTGATAATACCGCAGAGGAGCATCGTCTTGCCTTTACCGGGGTCGCCTCTGATCCAGAGTAACCGGCTCTGTTCATCATTGCGCCATCGAATGAACTCTGGGGTTTGCAAGACCCAGCGGTATGAGTCGGCCAGAAGACCACCTTTCAGCCCTTCGATGTGAATCTTGTCGTCTCGAGGATCAGTCGATCGGAAAGTATTGAGATATTCTTTGTTGAGTTGATCCTCGCTCACCCCGCCTCCCGAATAGTTGTGGGTGTCTCCTACTTGAACCCTGGCATTGCCGTCGGCAAGGAGTTGCCCTACGGTGCGGTTCATCGTAAGACGTGGAGAACGTAGACCCATAGGCGCTAATTACCGCCTTACTGCTATTTGACAGAGTTCTGAAGTCGGGGCTCAGTAGAACGGAGTGTAGGATGAATCGTTGGATTTGCTGGTAAAGACGAGTTGTGGCTGATGGTGAGGGGTTTCTGAAGCAGGGCTGAAGGCGGGTTATATATTTCCCGATTGTGAGATTGTTTCCCAAGAAAGGAACTTAACTGTTGTTGGGTGACTTGCACTTCTGTCGGTTGGGCCGCAGTGGCTTGTCCCATGACAAATAGCAAGAAGGTCTGGCCTCGGCGGCCCAATGCTGCTGTGGACAGAGATAACCACACGAAGGGGTCTTTGGCATTATTATTCTAGAACAGGCAGTCTTTCAACCAGGTAATCTGTGGCAAATGACATAATCTGCTTGTACTAGACATGGTGTATCGGCGAATTCATATCAGAATTCTAGTCGTTGGCGTAGGTTGGCAACCGAACCAGGGCATCTTGGTAACCAGTCAAGAGCTAGCGGCTTCGTGTCAAGAAACTAAGTGTAGGTAGCTTGTCAATATTGGCAGCGAGATAGATAGAGACATGAACCCCATAGGGAGCTGGCAGAGTTGGATAGTCTTGAACTATTCACCTCAATCGTCAAAAGATCCCCCTCCCGCCGTATGTATTTCCAATTTGTACTGCGGATTCACCCTTGGCGTCTATTGAATCGGCAGTGTTCCTCGTTTGATCCCGAAATCCTATACCCTGGCCGAAGATGTTCTCTGCAACATGATTGCCAACCCGCACCCGAGCCTTTTCTTGACCCTTAACCTCCTTTGCGTAGTTTTGCACCTCGATACTCCCAGCCTTTTGCCCAGCGGCTTCGGCCATGATGCTGTCGACGTCCGTTGCCGCATCCTTCAGGGCCATAAGACTCGGCGTATCCTCCACCTCTTCAATCTCCAGCTCGACGAGCTGACGACGTGCCACCTCGACAGGCCACAGCTTTTCTAAGTCATCTATAAAGCCTGTGATCTCATTGATCAGTTTGTCAAAGCTTTTGCCGTCATATAGGGCCCACGCCGCCTTCTTCACGAGGCTCGTCTGCGTCTGCCTCTGGCGGACCATGCTTCCGAGGTGCTTGTGTAGGCGTCGAAACATTGGCTGCATGTCCTCGTCTTCGAAAAGCACCAACTCATCCTGCTGGTACCGCTTAGACTTCTTTTCGACCGCCAGAAAAAGAATCGTGATCTCCTCGAGAATCGATTGGAGTTGTTGAGTCGATGTATCGGCCGGCGTTGCCGTGTCGAACCGAGAATCCTGATTGATTGCGACCGCTGCTCCCCACCTGCTCAGTCGTGCTCTGGCAATGTCGACTTTTAGCTGGCATCTTTCGTAGTCTTGGCCAAATTGACGACCGAGCTGGATGTACTCGAAGCAGTTGACGCAATTGTTGAAGAGAGCCGCAACGCTCAAGGCACTAGCGACAGTGCCAAAAATCTCCGCCATCGTCTAGACAGAGTTTGACTTTGTCACGGAATCGTTTGGCTCGCGAGCACTGAGCAGCTTGACAGATCGTGTCCGAGATTGAGGGGGAGCCATATAATGACCCGATCTCACAGCCTGATTTCAGTCTTGGACGTTTCTGCCCAACGGGCGAGGTAGAAACGAGGCTGTGGCTTTAACTGCCTCAATTTCATGCAGGAAGTAAAAGTAAGGCAGATTCTGCCTTGGCTCTTCTTTAGCCGTCGAAGGCAGACTCTTGGCTTAGCCGGCTGGCAGGCAGCCTTCAATCCAGCGGTACGACGGCGTACCTTGCGGCGGATGACCGACCAGCCAAGTCCTCTTGTTTGGGCGACAGAGGCGTGCTTAATGTAACCATCGAGTGCACCCAGGTCAATGAGGTCAGCTATCCGCTTACCCAGGGAGATCGGCAAAGGTTCCAAATCAACCCTTGCCAATCCTTTCCCAGCTTGTTTTCTTGTGGTCAGACTCAGCCCATAATCGACGCTGTGCAACCCTCGACCCCCTGCTGTGGCATCCTGTCTTTAGGCAACCAGGCAGACTACGGCTCACCGCCTAAGTTATATGCACCTCATGTATTTTTGTCCTTCAGCCGCAGACAGGGGCTTGAAATCGCCAACGGCTCGGCTCGCGCTGTCCTTCACTCTCAACATCGGTTCTGCCAATTCTTAATTAGCTATACTTGCGTGGAGAACGCGATTCTATCGATCTAATGTTTAACGTTATATTTAAACGTTTACGCTAACGGATAACACTTGCAAACCTTCCGATTCAGGCAGTTCTGGATGAAATAAGCTTAATCGAAGCAGAACGTCAGCGGCGTGAAAAGCGCATCCACCTTCTCGAGGCTAAAAGCTGCCTTGCAAACTCGAATAGATCGCTTAACGAAATAAGTCCATAGATACGACAACAGTAGGTAGTCGAGAAAGTCAGTCTAAAAACATATTTGTTTTGGCAAGACTATAACAGGATTAACTTGGGTTATAATTCTACTTGCATTTGACATTATAAAAAACACTTAAGCATATTAATCCTAAAGACACTATCCTCAGCTACTAGTTAATATTGTCTCTTGTCCTCGCTCGCAAAGGCATCATCGGGATGCTGCTGCTCGCCGTATCTTCCTCGTGCATCGTAACAGTAGAATTGGCTCTTCGTCTGTCAAGCATGTCGCTATCGCGTTCAGAGTGTCGGGACCAGCTAGTCCCGCCACTTTCCTGCTCGCCTCTTTCTTCAGAGTGAGCAGTGCCAGTGACGAGTTGCGTAGGATCGTGAACGCTCCTTCGAGCCTTGTTTCCCTGATGTTGACTACAGACTGTGGGACCAGCCCCAGAGTCGTACTGGAAGCTGCCAAAACGCCTCCAGGCAGATTCAGCAATGCGATCGAGGACGCTCTTAAAGTCGTCGAGAAAGATAACGTCAGAGGCACACTTGAAGACCAAGGCGAGCTTTGCGAGTTAGCTTAATTCCCTTGCGACTGATTATTGGCCCTCACCCTCCAGAATGGGTTGATACCGCTCTGCTTTGAAACTCGTATCGTGAAAGCAACGTCGATGATGAGGAAGACGACCGAGAGAGCCAAGCACAACAACATGACGCCGAACCGAGGACTGGTATGGATCAGAACGGAGAGAGTAAGCTCGTAGTTTCTGTTAATGGTTACCACGAGCTTGACGGTCGTATAGACCCACCATGGATCTCTAGAGTCACGGTCTTGTCAGTCCATAAAATGGGAATATACTGAACCTAGCATGTAGGTGGAGAAGGCGGCAAACCTCAACAACGGCTCAAGAAGCCGTGTGTATTTGAAAAGAGTTTTCCCAAGATTATTAAAATATTCAAAGTTGGCCCACGTTTCGAGGATCCAGTATGGCTGAACCGCCAGGATTGACAGTATAAAGAACCGGGCACCCCATGGTGGGAGAAAAGGCTTGATCTTGAGCCAGGCAATGACGTTGTGAATGGTGTATGAGAGATAAAGGAGAGTAGCAGTGCCACTGAGAACCCTGAGTATGTATATTAATTACCTACATCACTCGACGATTCGTTTAGGATCAAAACAGCAATAAATCTTACCAACCGTATGTGGGATCTGGGAAGAAGATAAATAAGCCATGCCCGATGACCAAGAGAAGCTAGAGATACTCGTTAGCAAAGTGCTCCCGGGACGAGACGATGTTGTATACCCCAGACCATGAATCATGGCCGGGAAGACCAACCTCAAGCAAGATGAGCTTGTGCAGAAGCACCTTTCTCCTATAGTTGCACAAAACCAGGAGAACTAGCAGAACGATGGCTCCAACGTTGAAGCCTTGAGCCCACGCCTCCAGAATTATCTGCTCGCGGGAGTCGGTTTTCACAACGGGGCCGTTAGGCGCTCTAGTAACGAGGTTGCGACCACCGTTGCTCGGAGCAAGAGGTGAACATACTACGGGAGCCATAGATTGTAAAGATGGAGATAGACTGGCGATATAACAATCGCAATCCTGGAAATAGGAAAAATGGGCACATCCAAGAGGAGCGGGCTGTGCGGGAGGCGACACCTTGTAAGCTCGACGTGTTGTCAAGCAGATAGAAGGAACCGGCAAGTGGCAACATCAGACGAGTGCTCGCCAAATGGGATGGGGGTTGAGCCACATATGAGCGGGCGGATGGTTATTGGAGCAGCCGTTGATGATGGAGGCTTCTCCGCACGCAAAGTAAGCGACAGATTGACCGGGGCGTTGATAGGTCTGTAAGTTGCTGCCTGAGCACCAACCGCAGTGGCTGAGCTGTAGGCAGCTAAATAATTACATGCATGAAAAGCCGTCCACAGTAGGCCAGCTTGGCCATCACCATTAGGGGTGTACCGGGCGCAAGCCGGCCCTCGGCTGTAACACCGAGAGCATCATGCTTTCAGCAACTTGCAGCGACTGAGTGAAGCGCTGACCAGTGACAATTGCGAACTGGCGAGCATTCTTATGGCGGATTATCGAGATTGTAAGTAGAGACTAGACTATACTACGCCAAGTTCTAGCTACTGTTCGCCAACCACTGGACCAGGACATGTTCCTCAAGTTAGAACCCTCATCGTGTAAAACCTTGGTTAAATCTACCTAAGTCTATCCTTTTACTCCCAGTTTGAAACAATTCTCGCAGACACCCAATGCCAAGCTTGTGTCGTTGGTTGAAGGGCCCAGGAATCCATGCTGGAGTCAACCGCTCGAGGCGGCTGTATGCATCATATATCATATCAGGACTTCCCTAGTTGCAATCAACTGCCGAGCTCCTCTGAATGAGATGGAGGTCAAATTGCTAGCTCCAGGTCTGCCACGACACGCCCCATTTCCGACAGAGCTTTTTGGGCTCGTAAGCAGGACCATCGGGTGTTGGGTGTTTCTTGGGCAACGTTTCTGAGACTCTTGAGTCTGAATTGTCAGTCTGTTGGTCAAAAGAGGTGTGCCTGCCGGGCACCCAAAGACCTATCTAGGACATACCAAACAATACGACTGCAACATAATGACGTTGTCAAGATCAAGGGCAGTGGTGCATCGCCATGGCTTGGTGAAATATCCGCGCCAGCCGCGACAAGAGCTCTGACAGACCGACAACAGTTGCACTGAACTGCAGCTGAATCCAGCTTCGGGCCATCGTGGTGTGGTTGACATTCATTCCTGATGACTGAAGGGCGGGTATCATGTAATGGTGGCATCATCTGAGCCATCTAGGCTTGCCAGGTGATATGGTGCCGATTCTCCAGTTTCTGACTTCAATTGGATATCAGCAGAGCCAGCCTCAATTTCGTGAACGGTGCGTATGAGGTGACAAATGAGCGCCGCCTGGGCTCTCTTGGCTGCTGCGACCAAAAGAGGAAGATAAAACTCGCCCTGACTCCCGTGACTGGTATCTTCGTACTGATAACCTAGCGCACCAGAGGTTGGCCTTTATCTAGATAATCGGGGATGCCCATGTCGACGCGATCGCCAAGTCACGCTACAACCCACAGCCAGTTGTTTGCATGATCGCATGGATTGATATTTCTGCTTCTCGCCAGTGCAGCCCTATGGGAAGAGATCAAGAAAGGCTGGGATGATCTTTTGCAGAAGATCAAACCCCCGACTGATAATCTTGGCCCTAATATACAGCACATTCGATTAGTTGATAAAGAACATTTGGTGCAGCACTGTATATGTACGCAGTCTACAGTTCGGTCTTGCAGCAGTATACCGCGGGACCGTGAGTCAAGCGAGGCCGCAAGCATGAACATGGGCGCTGCTTGAAAACCTTGTCCATGAATCTGGAGACACGTATAAATAGACATATATTTCCCTCCTTGGCTTATCCAACCCACCTCACACCAGCCTTAATCCATCATGGGTATCTTTGAATATCTTCTAAGCTGGTTCCACTCTATCCGCCGCAATGTTCTCCCAGCCAAAGAACCACGAGGCAACTTGTCGAACATACCAGCTGAGGTCATCTTGATAATCGCTGAATACCTCCCAGATACCTCCTTGCTCTCGTTTGGCTTAACCTGCCGTCCATATTACCATCTGCTTTCGGACAAGTTTGGCGCAACCAAAGTCGAAGGCAGAGACCTCGAGGTCTTCTTGCAGCTACTCGAGAAAGATGTCGCCAATCTATACTTCTGTCATAGCTGTGTAAAACTCCACTATTGGAGTCCACGGTGGACTAATGTTGGAGACTGGGACTACTGGCACGACGTGGGGTACTGCGTATCTGATTACCGATACTATGCTGGGTCAAATCCCCGCTTATTGATACGACTTCCCATCGCCAGGCTTGTAATGAATCGCCATCTCTATGGCCGTTCGCACGGCCTTCCACTCACCAAGTTGGAGCACACCTGGGCAACTCTTCAGCACTGGAACGGGGGTAGGAGCCAGCGCGCTACTCGAGCTCGGATACTTGATGGTGAGATTTTCTTGAAGAGAACCCTGAGGATATGGCACTGCTGTGGAAAAGACTGGGCATTTCGGCAACTCCTCGATCGAGATCAATTCTCTATCTGTAACCACATGTGGGTTGGAAGAGAAACGGCGTATACGCACAGCATCCCGGAAACCAAGAATCCTTTGAAAGACCTCACGCCATGTAAGATATCCCTGGGATCATGTCCTGAGTGTCTGACGGATTACTCCATTTGTATCACCCGGGGAGGAAGACGGCACCGGGGGTGGCTTGTCGAGATCACCATTTACCAACAGCTCGGAAGCTGCCGTTCGCCATACGACTGGAAATGGAGAAGTCTTGCCGAAAATACTCCATGGAACGAGCCTAGATGCCTAAAGGAAGAGCCGGGTATTGTGAGGCACCGTTGGACTCTAGCGGACGGTGTGGCGTGTCCTCCGGGGGGCGAGTTTGTATACGAAGTGAACATGCGAAATGGGTGCGTGGTGGGTTCACGATGATGCCCTTGGGAATCTGTTTGCCACGTATGGCATGATTGTGCAGAGTATGGGTTTGAAGAGTGACTTAAGGGAATTACGTGCGGCAGATGGCCAGGGGCCAGAATAAGCACCTGGCATGCTAGCAGCATACAGTAGGTAGGCGAGGAATGGAATATCTGTCGAACAGTGAACATACTCGCCCATATTGCATTGACGATCCAATGGCCGCCTCATCTCCTCCACACTCAAATGTTTCGTGATTAAAGACCAAATAAATGAATACATTTAATCGTTGGAGGCCATTCTGTAGCATCATTCGTGTGTGTTGTGTACGATTGCGCAAAAGGCCAGAGGCCCCAGATGCTATTCCATCCACGGACTATCGGCCATCATTATAAGTAAGAAAATAATCCAGCGACGATTCTTCGCCAAAGAGAGAAGGTAAGTCAAGTCTGCTTCCAATATTTAAAGCCCATATTCCGTCTAAATTAAAAGTAACAGATAGCACCTCGGATCCCTTAAAGTGTAAATATACAAGCGAGCAACTATAGTCAAAATAGAAGGTATCCGGCGAAAGTTGTTTAAATGAACTGTGACATTGATAGAGGACCGGAGGATTCCTGCTGCAGATAGTGCGTATTCACCGCGTGACCATGGCTGATGTCCAGTCTGTCTCTTAGCTTGTGATAATATTCATCTGAAATTGATCTTTCCTAAAACAATACTGATGAAGCTTTCCTAGTATGGTGTCCCGCATTTAGTGCCGTGTACCATTTGGGTGAATAGCGATAGGCATGTAGAGGCGAAGTCGTAGACGTATTGAATGGCTCCCACGTCTTGAAGTGTGTAATCCAGCGTCTGGGCTCCATTTTCCAATATCCGGTTGAGTCGCCCAATGTCTTATCCATAGCTATTCCAAAGCGGCTGACCGTCCTCCGACATGGTTCGATCTTTGCGGCATCTTGGAGGAAGCGGATGAAGCTGGCTACGACTGCTACTAACGTTGGTAAATACCTCCTACGTCTCACTAAGGCTGAAGTGTCCGGATCATCCACCAACATGGATCCATCTGGGATACTGTCTGTCACATGGCTCTCTTGGTCTTGAAGGAGTTCCGCAACGCGACGACCTTGGGAAAGCAGGCAAGAGATTCTGGCTTCGATATACTCTTGGGGTTAAGATTAAGCCTGTGTTAGTGGGTCCCATTAAACAAATAAAAGCCCAAATCGTCAAAGAACTTGGTTTGGAACTCACTTCAATCTCCCCGAGACTAAGAACTTGGGGATCAATTAGATGCTCCAGTTCGTCCAATAGCATTTTCGAACACAATTCAAGCCACTCAAGGGTGGAACCATCTTGGGTCAACTGGTCGATGCAAGAAGGATAGTGGGATGGAGGACAGGCGACAAAGTCATTTCTCGAGGCGAAGCTGCGCGATATGGTGGCATCAGCTGGACTTCCACGTTCTGTGATGCATATGCGTGAAAAAGCGCCTCGTCTGCCCTCTCACTCTCCGTCACGAGCTTCACCATACAGCTCGGATGCCATCTCCTGCAAAAAGCGCCCCTAGAGTCTGCCTTTGGCCTGCCTCTGGGTGCCTCACCCTGCTTACCTGGTTTCGATACCATATCCACGATCAACCACTACGACATTACCCACCAGTGCCACGACTGTCTTCGATTGGCCTGTGGAAAACTTCGATGAATCGATTCTCACACGCTCTTTTGTTCCAGACGATGCTGTCAGTACTTCGGGTAGACATCAACATTCCTCTGACGACTTCTTAGGCCTTTGCCGCATCGGTTACGTTTCGCAGCTGGGGCGATTAGGAAAACCTCGGCAAAACAGCTCAATCACACAGTCACAGTCTTGCTCACCGAGAAGGATATTATCTTTCGTAGGGGCAGTTCATCCTTGGTCCGCTATAGAATTCCCACTGCCTGCAAAGGACTGTGTCGACAGACGCGTGCCTGAGGATGTGCTTTGAAAGTCCTTCTCCCCAACCCAATTGGAAAGGCCACGGAAGCGAAGGTTCAGGAAGCGTACATGCCCCATTGGTGACAATAAACATAGGAAGGAAGGGAGCTTCCACAACTCCACCCCAGCCAGGTTCTTCTTACCTGCCTCTGGCTCCCATAATGCCTTTAAGAGCGTAAGGAACGAATGTCGACGTAAGACAATGGTATATACAGAGTCCGCACTCTTGTTGGCTGCTCTTCTTCTTCTCTTCTTCTCCATCGGCACCACAGCTTCGCCTCCATAACTTCCAAGCACTTTCACTGCTTACACTTTTTCACTCAAGTACCCTATCACCATGGTTCATTGCGACTGTCCCGGTTGGAGCAGCACCTACTGCATCGCCGACATTGCCGCATGCGTCTTTGCCGGACTTCGGTTCGGGCTGTCGTGTGCCACTTTGTTACGCCCTCAGTGGTTTCATTCTCCCCCCGCCCCCCGCGACCCCCCCGAGTCGGCGGCACAAGCTCGTCGCCTGCGACAAATCAGGCAAACCGACAGCGAGCGGCTTGACTCTGCGTGCGACCAGATCAGAATGTTGACGACGGCACTGATCCCGCCGGGGGGCATCGCGCCTGAGACGCTCTGGGGTAGGCTGTCAATGACTGAACAGGAGACAAGAGCGGCATCGCTGGATATGCTCATTGCACTTGGAGACATCCGCGATGCATCTCAAAGGTCACTTAACTTTCGGGTGGTGGCTGGCGAGACTACCGCTGAGCTTCTTGCTCTTCTCCGGGAGCTCCTCAGGATGACAGCAGACGAGAGAACCGGACCACGACCACGGGGTCCTCGACGCCGTCGGCTCTAAAGACCTGGAGTTCGTCTGGGTTCGCAGGCACATTCCAGTGACCTCCGGCGGTCTCTGAGGTAGCCGCTGGCTAGGGAGCTCCATGCTCCTCCACCACCCCCGAGGGCTGGTGGCGGCTTCGGCCGCCCCAACGATCAGTTCGCACCTCAACGCGGTGTTGGGGTCTAGTAGCCTCCCGATGAGGCGAAGCCAAGACGAACTGGCTCTTGCTCAAGTATTCTCCTTTCCAATGATTTGCCCCAACGCTGATGATCGTACAGGAACCACGCTTCAAACCTTCTCGTCGAGTCCCCTTTGAATTCCGCCAACCGGTTGTGTTGATTGCTTTCGATGGTGATTTGGTCACGATGGAAGAGTGCTTTGATGAGATGACTTTGGGTTTGGGTCTGGAGATCGGGCAGAACGGGTGGATGTCATTTGTATTCCTTCGAAGAGGAGAAGAACGAGATAATGATATCCAGTTCAATCGCGACGCTGTCACGGCCGATAAACATGCATCAATTCTTTCTGATCTCTTCACCCTTCCCTGGGCAGATTCCATGTGACTTTACAGTGGGTGGTCGCAACGCAGGCGATGAGCAAGACTCCAAAGAAGATGAAGTAGCGGTCGGTACGGGTGATGATATCTGACATGGCCTTGATGCGTTGGACACCAGGCGACGTGGTGTCGCTGACGGTATCGGCAGCCGACTCGGGCTCGGTGCGAACGAGCTTGGCTCGCGTGTGAAGATGGATTACCCCGTTGTACACGCCAACCTCGAAGTCTAATTCGATCCCGTCCTTGGCCAAGCGCATCATAGCTTCATTGCATCCCAGCTGCTCGAATGGGCCAAGCGTGTAGTCGACGACCAGCGACACTGTTTTTGGAGAACAGACAGCTCTTGGGCCTCAGCTCAACCTCGTCTCGCTGCTTGTCAACAATGGCGCTGATGACAAAGAGTCCGTCAGAGGGTCGCAGAGGCTGGTCACAGCAACGAGCCACCGCAACGGACAGTAATGGCCGTGAGTGTCTCTGTGCCGTTCTGGCCCATTCCGGACTTCGAAGGCCCTGTTTCCGACCCATCATCAATGAGTGAGTATGCCATAGCGGCCTAATGAGCCGATCCCATCGCCCACGCGAACCGCCGTGATTGCGTAAATCAACCACCGCCGAGGTCACTTGGACGTGTATTATTCGTATCGTCGTGGACTGAAAGTTCTGGCTACATGTTCTTTGGGTGTGTCCAAGCGTCTTTCGCGTGAAGTGGGCTACCTCAAAATCCGATTTTGCGGCAAGCATCCGGCAATGGGTGACGTATCCTGGGTTACTTTGCCGCCCAGATTTTAATTAAGTATTTTAAAATAAATTAGACAAAATGCACATAGGTCTAAACAATATAGTCACGTGTAGATAGTAATAAGTATAAATCTCTATGTATTATTTTGAGGTATATAACCGAACGAATCTGTACCTCGCAGCAAAGACTTCGCCTTGATCTAGACAGCATCAATGCGGATCAGCAAACTCCTGCCGGACAGGTTAAGGAACATACACTACGAGCTGTGTTGCGTTGCGGGGTCGACCTGAAGACGGGACAATTGGTCGAGTCATCGCCAGAGGCACAAATCGAAGCAGGCTGAAATCGGCCGGTGAAGTGTCAGCCGGAATGTAAAGCGAGAACGGCCATACAGTGAACAAGCAAGACACGCTCACATATCACGATTGGCTGCCTTGGCTTGGCGAATTCATTGAATTTGGTGGAAACAGTTACTTGAAGAGGTGGAAGACCACAGTCAATTGAAGTAAAACATCCAAATGCTTCCCGGCAATGCCATGTCGGCTAATTGACAATCTGCTTCAAGATCTGGTCTCTGAGCGTCTCCGGATTGCCCGTGGACTCTACGATGACAGCATTATCTTCTGGGCGACACGGACTCTCGATCCACTTCTTGAAGAGAGCACGAGAATCTTGGCCTTGTCGAGCGCCGTCCGTGGCAACAGGAGGGCAGTCGACGGCGGTTCGCTGGCTCGGCATCGGATCACGGGTGCGCAGCCGCCTGTCCAACAGGTCGACGTCTCGGACCCTACACTCAACGTACCAGTAGACGTAGCCGTGCGAGGAGGCCAGTGTAGATCCCTGGTCGAGAACCTCGGGGTAGTGACAGCAGCTGTCGATGATGACGTTGAGGCCCTGCTTCATGAAGTCTTGGGCGAGCCTCCACTGAAGGAGGTAGGCTTGCTCTGCTGCCTGGTCAAACGGAACGATGCCGGGTTCGAGGAGACTGGATCTGAGCACGTCGTGATCGATAATGACTCCGCCGATAGAGAGCCTTAGTAGCCTGGCTATCGTGCTTTTCCCAGAACCGGGTGCACCGGACATTTGGATGAAGAGCTTGGTGGGCGCCTGCCGCGGGGTGGACATGTTGCGGTGGTTTGAAGGAGGGGCCATGAGAAGTGGGAGAAGGAGAGCGGCATACGTATACACATTCTGGGCCATGGTAAGACTGCTACACGTGACTACAGCTGAAATGATTGGTTTGACCTTCTCCCCTTGCATGCATCAACCCACGATCCCCTCACTCCTTTGGTGTAGAAGCGTGTTCTGTAGCATACAGATCCCACGTCAGTCTCCCCGGCAGTGACGGACTAGTACTCCTTCATATCCGAGTTCACCGACTAGACCATCTCATAACCTGGCTCAGACACCTTATCGCCATCCTCCTCATCGTCATCATCATCCAGAGAAACCTTCTTGCCCTCTCCTTTGAAAAGTTGCATGATGGCAGTCTTTTCTCTTGCAACAGCGCAGTCAATAGCGGATCTCATTTTACCGTCTTCAGCTCTGGGATCAGCACCGAGTTCGAGAAGCTTCTTGAATGTATCAACGGCGTCCTCCTCTAGGTCCGAGTATCGCTCGAAACGTGTGCCTGCCACCACATGCAACAAAGTAGCCCCGCTAGCGTTTGCCGTCGTGACGTCTGCCCCTGCTTGGAGGAACAAGTCGAGGTGTTCGGCGTGAAAGGCTGCGTCTTCTTTGCTGATGCATCCTCCCGAACCCTTCCAGCCTGAAGAGGCGAAGACGAATAGGGGTGTTTCGCCAGCTGCATTGCGCGCCTCGATGTTCAAGCCTTGAGCAAGGAACCATTTAAAGTCATTTGCATCTGTCGCAGCACAGGTGCGCTCTCCTACCAGGGCTGGAGCGTAATGATGTAGAGCGTTGTTGCCACGAGGGTCAGCCTCTTTGATGTCTGCGCCGGTCTCGAGAAGACGACGAACCACCCATGTTTGGCGTGACTGCAGCGCGAGATGAATTGGCTTCGCCCCCTTGCCGTCTCTCACATGAACGAGCGACGAGTCCGCTTCAAGAAGTGCGTTAAAGGCCGTCTTGTCCTTGTCGCTGAAGTCTGCGCCCATTGTAGCAAGCCAATGGAGCGCGGTTCTGCCGTCGTCGTCAAGCGCGTCAACTGCTGCCCCCAAGACGAGCAGCTGCACGATGGCCTCACTTTTGGCAACAGGGGGAGGCTTCGGTTTCGAAGCAAGCCAATAGCCGTGTGGCACGACAGTGGGTTCGCTTGCCGAAATGAGAAGTGTTCGTCCCTTTGACCCTCGTCGGTGAATATCTAACCCCTCAAGCCCGAGGAACGGATCGACGACGCCGTGGTCCTCAATCACCGCTTGCAAGATGGTCTCGCCAGTGTCGTAGCTGCAGAAGGGGTCTGCTCCCTTGCTCAAAAGGAGCTTGATCATGCTTGTTCGCTTCACAGCCCAGTCAGAGGGTAAATCTGACTGGCTGGGCCGACGCGCAGCTTCATGGAGTGGGTACCGCTCCCTAACGAGTAGATTCACGTCCTGCCCAGCGTCGATTAGTACTTCGGCCATCTCTTCCATCAGAAGATCGACTGCATGCGTCAAGCTCCCCGAGTTGGCGCTGCAGTTTGCATCTGCTCCGTACTGCAGTAAGAGCCTCGTGATGGCTACATCCCCGGCGGTTGCAAGACAGGTGCTTGACGAATGGGAATTTCCACGGGCTTCCGCGTCCGCTCCGTGCTCGAGCAGCACCTTGATCGTCTCGACCTTCCAGAAGCCGCTGGGGTATCCGCATGAAATAGCAGCTAGTAGTGGCGTCTGCCCGTAGGTATTGCGAGCCTCAATATCAGCGCCGCGCTGTAACAAGTACTCAATCGCCTCGATGTTCCACCAGTGGAGTCCACATGCGAGAGAGTGAAGGGGCGTCGCGTGCCCAAGCTTGTAGATGTATCCCCTCGGGTTCGAGACCTCATTGACATCCAGGCCAAATTCTTCGACCAGGAGCTTGATCATGGGCAAGTTGGGCATCTCTGACCTGCAAACAGCCGCAAGCAGTGTACCTGGGTTGTTTTCTTCTTTCATCCAAGCAAGACCGCTCAATGACACCGCCTGTTCTCGAAAGAGGCGGAGTAAATCAGAATATCCACCGGTGGCGAGAACGTGGGCGGCTGTGCAATCGCTGAACTCGTCTGGATTTAAGGCGCTGCCTCCTCGACGAGCAAATTCTCTGATGGCTCCGTACTTGCCCTGACAGAGGAGACTGAAGACTTCGTCGGGGACAGTCTTGAGGTTGCGAGCGGCTCCCTCAAGGACAATCTCTTTGCCGTTGCTTATATCCAGGAGAAGCTCGACCTCGGCCTCCAGCTCATGATCGTTGAAGAGTTCGGTAGCCGTCTTGGGATCGCGAGAGGATGCACCAAGCTCGACGAGGATCATAGCCATCTCCCTAAAACCATCCTTGGTGGCAACCTCGAGGGTTGTCATTTGCTCACTGTCGATGTTGACCTCTGCATTCAAATCACAGCCCGTCTCAGCCAGCATTGAGACGATATCAGCGACTCTCTCTGGACCACGCCCACTGCGCGCACTGTTACTACGTTGGTACGGCCAAGAGAATTCGGCCAGCTGGATCAAGTAGTTTGTTCTATTACCCGACTCCAACAAGAGTGATTCTTGCGGGAACTCCAATGCAGCATGTAGGGGTGTGAATCCCTTGGCGTCAACCGCGTGGACGTTTGCGCCGTGAACAATCAGATAGCGGACGCTTTCTGGGCGTTCAGACCGGCAGGCATAGTGCAGGGCAGTGCGTCGCAGGGCATCGTTGGACGGCAGATCAATCATGGTCTTGATTGCGCCCCTCTTCTTGTACTCTGACAGAAGAAGGCCGACGATGTTTGGTTGGCGGGCGACGGCGGCGATATGTAAAGCTGAAGCGCCTTCGTTGGTGAGCCGCGTAGGATCTGCGCCAGCTCTGAGCAGTCGACCAACGTTGTTTTCGCAGATGGATGCAGCGCAGTGTAACGGAGTGGCCCCAAGGTTATCTGCCTCGTCGACCGATTTCGATGCCGCCTTGTACTCTTCTAGAATGGTGTTCATGGGGTGCTCACACTGGGCACCCCAGTGAGCAGAGTTGTCGTCAACGGAACTCGCTAGATGGAGTCGAGTCTGGCCCTTGGTATTTCTGTCGCTGTTAGGGACGCCAAGCTCGACGAGGTAATCGATAACCTCCTTTGCCTTGCCTTTGGAGACACGCTTGATGGCCAGCTGGACCAGAGTATCCCCTTCATGTCCGTCAACCATATAGTCAGCGCCTTCATCAACGAGGAATCGGATCCACTGCAAGGGTTCATCCTTTTTGAGGGCTTTGTGCAATAGAGTCTCGCCCGAGTCGTCTACTGCGTTGACATCGGCGCCGAGACGCACGAACATGGCGACTGACTCCATCTTGACGTTGTAATGGTCAAGAAGTTTGGCCAGCATGCAGTTTCCATGGCTGTCCCGAGCATTGACGTCGAGCCCGTCCTCGATAAGCTCCCTGAAGACGGGCTCGTCCATGTCTTGGTTACCCTCTGGCTTGTACGCGTGCAGTGGTGGATCTCCTTTCTTGTTCTTTCTGTTCAGATCTGCTCCTGCGCTGACCAATTTCTTAAAAAAGGGCAGGTCGAGGCTCTTCTTCCCTGATCCCCATCCACCTGATCTGGTAGATTGAATCAAGTAGTGAATGCTGCTGTTTCCACTGTTGTCCACGGCGCTGGCGTCTCCGCCCGCCGATAGGATAACATCCAGCGTTTCGAGGGGGAATTGATGATACATGGACGGGTGTAGAAGTCGCAACAAGGGAGTGAATCCATCCTTGTTCCTCTTGTTCAAATCCGCGCCATGTTTTCTGAGAAGTTCAAAGACCCCGGGATCTGCCGTTGCTGCATAATGGGCTGGGGTATTGGAGTTGGTGGTTTGAGCATTGACATTGGCACCCTTCTCGACAAGCAGCTTGGTGAGAAGCACAGCAGATTCGGCTTTCCCACCCCACATGAAGTCATTACCAACTTTCATGACGGCGAAATGGAGGGGAGCCAAGTCTCCGTCTTTCTCAAACTGCCAGCGACTCGAGCGGCATGTGGCGTTGATGTCACCCCCAGCGTCAAGTAGGTGTTGAAGGCATCGCTGGCTCGACTCGAGGTTGTATCCGCTTATTATGTGAGGGCGATAACAGCCACTGAATACATGGACTGGTGTTGGTCCGTCGGGATAGCCAACGTGCCCATTCTCGTCTTTCACGCCCTTGTCTTCACCGCACCCCTTTGACGAGCACCTCTTATTCGGATCGGCACCGTACTTGACCAGTAGTGCAACACACTCATCGTCATGTCTGTCGGCGAACCCGAGGAGCGCTGTTGTTCCCTTGCTGCCGAAACTGTCAATGTTGACGACGCCGATCTTCAGTACGGCTTCTAATCTCTCCGCGTTATTTACCCAGTGGAGGCATTCCGAAGCGTCGTCGGGCTGTAGATAAGGGAGAAACGCATTAAGGACGTCGGGTTTGTCATAATGCTGGCAAGCAAACTGGAGCGCAGTCGTGCCGTCGTTGCGTTCGCCGGAGTAGTACATATGACTCTTTGAATATTTTGTTGTCCTTGTTCGGGGGCTCACACCCCATTCTAGGAGGAGTTTGGCAACACCGGCGTCGCCGTGAGATGCGCAATGATGCATGGGTTTCCAACCCATCTTGTCAGGGCAATCAGGGTCGGCTCCACGATCGAGGAGTAGCCTTGCAATATCTGTCTGCCCTTGCGCCGCAGCGATCGCCAGCGGTGTGCGCCCTCCGCCATCCTTGGCTTCCACAAGCCTGCGATCCGCATCTATCAGCTTCCTGGCGTAGGCTACTAGGCCGATATGTGAAGCCAGATGAATAGATCCGAGTTCAGGATCGTAAGAGGCCCTTCCACGAGTGTCGTGTGCTGATAACTCAAAGGCTGGCCTTTGTGGCCTGAGGAACTTGTGGAGAGCTGTGAGGATCAATGGGTCTGCGTGCTCAGCGTTCTCGACGTGATAGGCCCAGTTGTTCAGAGCGTAGCCCATCAATGGATTGTCCAGGTGCAAGTCCTTGACTCTGTCGTTGGTAGGTTCGATTTCTCTGTCCGTGTTTCCTGAATAGTCTGAGTAACCCGAATCCGAGTCGCTCTCTTCGGTGATTTCGGTCCCCGTAGTCTCGTCCATGACAGCAGAACGTAAGACGAGCGATGGTTGAAAGGGTATCGAGTCGAGGTACTCAAGAAGAGCTACTGCCATCTCCCGGTGTGCCCGGGCAGAGTCAAGCACGGGGAATGCGCCTCGCCTTTCTTTGCGTGTGTCGTCGCGTAGAAACTCTGTAAAGGAATGATGGATCACACTCACAGTCTCGTCTTCGAGAACCTCGAGCAGACGACCGCATCCCTCTGTCACCAGTGTCTTTCCCTGCTTCAGATCACCGGGCTCGCCGCGCAAGTGAGCGATGAGCGAGCCAAGCTCAATGACGCGCATTGGACGCGACGCATTTATGACACACGACAGGATACGAACTTGGTGTTCCCGGTCGACGCCGCTGCGAGCGGCGTGCTCGACCAGCATATGCTCGTAAAACTCCTTCAGACTGGCTGGGACGCGCTCCATGCTGTCGGGGAGCGTCTCTTCGGTAATGATGTCCAGTTTGAGGTTTGAGGTCAGGTTGTCAGTGATGAGGCGGGCATGAAGAAACAAACCCTGGGCTCGTTGGCATATGGTGTCTCTAACCAGCTGCTCCTTGTCCGGGGAGAGGCGAGGTATCAGAGATCCGAGCCTCACATTGACGTATCTGACGATGTCTGGGTAGATCATGGAAGGCTGCAGCTTCACTTCAACAATGCCCCGGTCCCTAAGCAAAGTCGCAATACTCGGCACTGGCCGACTGGTCAAGACAACCTTGACTCGTCGCAGATTGCTGAGCCCAAGATGCCGTAGCATACTCACGAATTCAAAGTGCCCGTTGTCCATTTCGTCCAGCGCGTCAACAACGCAGTAGACCTTGTCCATGGCTCCAATAGCACGCAGGAGGATGTCCCAGACCTGCCGCAGCTCCAACCCATCCACTGTTGCGTGGGTTCCTGAAAGTTCGCCGAGGTCATGGCGCAGAGTTGAGCTGTACGGCAGAAGCTGTGCTGCGTAGTCGCGGACCAGGTATTTCGGGTCATGGTTCCGCTGTACGATCTGCCTGAAGAAGAAGAATAGGACTGGAGATTCAGGCTCGACGCCTTCAAGATGCTGCACTATGCTTGCAGCCAACACGGACTTGCCGCTTCCTGGGACGCCGTGCACCCAGAGACATGACGTCTGTTGCTGGTCCTGCTCAATGGCGCCATGGACGCCGCGCCAGCTTCGGAACTCTGCGGATCTGCGCAGCCAGGCGCCTGTTCCGGGCATGTATGCGCGGACGTGTTTTGCGTATTCGCCGCCTGGCGAGTTGTAATTTGTCGGCTGCAGCCATTCTCGAAGCTTTGAGACCAGTCTTTGCTGCTCGTCGTCGAGCTTCGATGCTTGTGAGGACATGGTTGGTGTACTGCTCATTGCATCTTGTATGTTCTATACGGCCAATAGTTGGGGATGTGAGCGTCTTTATTGTTGCGTCTCGCAGACTTTTGAGTCATGCCGAAGTCAGCCTGGATGAGTGGCGCAGCCGTGAGATTGAGAACCCACCAACCACACGCGAGATACTAATGTTAGACTAGTAAATCCGAAAAAGTAATCTTCAACTGGTTTCACTTGACTTCTTTTCAAGGTCTTTCTTGTAATAGTGATAAGAGCGGACACTGAGCGCGAGCGAAAGGGCCCGACATCTGAAATGTACGGCTGGAGAGCTCCATCATGACCGAAGAGCTTTCCATGGTTGCCCAGCTATCATTATGGGGTAACGTTACCCATCATTATGTGTATGTGCCCTTCGGCCCCTTCCTAAAACGGCATGTTTACTATAGTCTGACTCTTATTGCTGCCGCGTCTCTACTTCATCCTTCACTCCTTATCATAGCAAGACATCGCACTGATCTAGACAGCATAAAGCGGAACAGTAAACTCCTGCCATGCAGGTTCATCAATATCTCATTTTGCAGGCTCTAATGCGTGAACTGTTAATCACCTGGTAAGGTGGGCAGATGGATAGGACGGTGCTTCATGGTACAGTATTTGAGGATCAACCAACAATCATCTTGGTTCCTTGTCGCCGAGAATCATGCCAATAATCACGCCAAGATTCCTCAACTTGACAGTCTTGACCACCTTTACATAAGAACAACAAGATCATACAATTATATTTTCGATATAGCATCAGCAGTAAGCCACCGCCCCGCAAACAGCTGGTTATACCCGGCTTCGCCCCAACAGCGTCTCGATCTTAGAAGCCCAGTTAGTCCCAGTCATAATAGACCCTAGACTTTGTGGATAGGCTGTATCCTTTGGTAACCTATATATCCCGTTGCTCAACTCATTCATCAGCCCCCGCATCAGCTCCATCTCGCTTCGACCAACTGCCAATAACCAGCCCAGCATCAACGTAATACCGAAAGATATACCCCGCTTGTATATACCTACGTGGGATCATATTTCTCTCCCGCCTGGATGGTATTTTCTCGAGTGATTCATCATCTTCTCCCACGTCACACGCCCAGAAGCCCTCGTGAAAATGTGTCCCCCCAAAGAAGAAACGGCACATGCCGTCATTGAACCAGATACACACGACGATGCAGACTCGACACTGAGTAGTGACGCGCAATCATCAACAGCTTCACTGACCGCTTCTATCCTTGAGTACCGAACAGTCCATGGGCGGACCTTTCACAGTCAGCGAGGTCCTGGCGATGCCGAGTATTGGGCACCCAACGATGACCAGCACAACACGAGTATGGATATTCAGCACCACGTTTGGACCTTGATTCACGATGGTAAACTCTACTTCGCGCCGCTTCCGGACCAAGTTGGCAAAGTCCTCGACGCTGGTACCGGAACTGGCATCTGGGCCATCGACTTTGCGGATGAGCACCCTGAAGCTACTGTAGTCGGTGTCGACTTGTCACCCACTCAGCCGGAATGGGTCCCGCCGAACTGCAAATTTGAGATTGACGATGTAACTCTGGAATGGACGTGGCCGGAGAATGAGTTTGACTTCATCCATCTCCGGACCATGTTCGGAAGCTTCACGGACTGGCAGCACGTCTTCAACGAGGCTTACAGGGTGTGCAAGCCTGGCGGGTACGTCGAAAACTTTGAGGCGAGCTGTGATTTGATATCGGACGATGGAACGGTTACTCGAGAGAATGGCTCCGCCTTGGGACAATGGGGAAAGCTGTTCCATGAAGCCGGATGGAAGACGGGACGCAGCATGGCGGTCTTTGAGGAGGACACACAGGTTAAATGCATAAAGGCAGCGGGGTTCGTGGATGTGGTAGTCAAGGACATCAAGGTGACATCCTGAACAACTGACGGCAAAGCTTGATGGCTAACATCCCAGTGTCCGTTGGGGCAATGGCCAAAAGACCCAAAGCTGAAGGAAATAGGATCCTACGACCAAATCGCCGTTCAGGAAGGCCTGGAAGGTAGGTTGAACACAACTGGGTAATCTCGTCATAGTTCAAGTGCTGACTGGCCCTAGGCTACGTGATCTACATGTTTACCGACATTCTCGGTTGGCCCGCTGACGAAGTTCAGGTATATCTAGCCAGGGTACGGAAAGAGTTGAGGGACAAGAGATACCATACGTATTTCTGGACAAGGACGGTATATGGTAGAAAACCTGGCTCGAAAGAAGAAGCATGAAAGTGTCATGCTATGGTTTAGCTCCCCTTCAAGATGAATTGATTAGTTACGAACAAGTTTTGATTAGTACATATATCAGAGTTGAACTCGGAGAACGGACTGGCCCCTTGTTTCGAGATAAAGCCGTCTGGAAACCCGATTAGCCCCCGAACGGCAGCCTTAAGCGTAAACTTCAAGTAAGCAAACCTCCTCTGCTACGGTTCGAACGTAGACTACTATGTTTGCAGATCTGCCTCGATACATGACATTGGACGTGTGTATGATCGATTTGATCTTGGGGCACATAATGAGAGGCAGTCTGCTTCCCTCTTAACTACTTACCATTTTGATGTTTGTCGATTTAAAGGACTTCGCACTAGACCACAGAGACATTAGGAAAACTAGAGTGATCCTCACAAACGCGGCAGGGTATCACGAGGGCCATTTAGAAACGCCAATTTGTTGCTCAGTCTAATTCTATCCCTGATACCCACCACCGTGTGCAGAGACAAAGTGGCGGCAAATGAGAGGATCTTACGGATATCTTTACAAACGGAATACGGTCGGTAATATCAGGCGACTTAATGTGATCGATGTTTAGATGTGAATCTTTAGACACATGATTGAGCAATTGCACAAGACACGGCCGCACTATTAGGAGGTCCTTAAATATGTACTCACACATAGGCGCTACATTCCATCACACGATACTGTCTTTCAATCTTAGAATAGACTAAGTGCAATCAGGTCGAGATTACGGTTGCGAGATGTTTCTTTACTAACTAAACGTGAGATTGAGAGCTGAGTTGTTCGAAACCGAGATGTCCGACAGAAACGAGAGGGGAAAGCGTATATAGGAACGAGTGTCGGAGGCTACAAGTAATATGATAACCAAAGATCTCTAATCGAGCGAAAGTAATCCGAAATTTTTGATTCTGAAGTTTAACTTACATGTTACTAGACGCTGGTCGATCAATCTCTCAACAGAGAGTACAGCCGTCCCGCCAAATATTAAAGAGACTTAATTATTGAAGAACCGGGCTTATTTGGGCTTCAATAAAAAAAAGACAAGACTAATAGAAATGCAAAACGTCGGCTACAGGATTCGAACCTGTGCGTGCGAACACAATGCCTAAGCTAATGAATAGCAGGGCATCGCCTTAACCACTCGGCCAAACCGACTTGTCATCGGTGAATGCCATGTATGCGAATCTGATTGATCAACTAGGTGTGGCTATTCAGCGACAGTCACATTGTTGAGCCAATCTTGAATGAGTCGGGTCAAGCTACTAAGGATTCAATAGTGGTAGAAGGAGATATCTTCAAGAGGATGTCGCCAGTAAGCTCATATCCTGGGTAGCGAGCTTCTTACAGTCTGTATAACGAGAAATGCGCATTGTCGCAGAGCTTGACACGGGCGTAGCCCGGAAATGCCCTTAGAATCGACTTTGGGGATAAGGTTCCTTGATAGTAGCACTAATAGGTTGAATGGGTGTTACCACTTAGAAGGGTAGGAAGAGAATTACTGCTATCCAAGGCATTTTATATGCTGAGATTGAATATAAGAAGGGTCTAAAGAGCCCTAGGAAGAAGAAGGTTTAGAATCAATAGAGCTACAAGAGCCCTAGCTACTACATTGTTACGGGTTGTGCGCTGCCTCCAGCACTCTTCTTGTGTTCCCTTGCTTAGCCCTTGGCAGAGCTCAGTCAGACATCGGCCCTTGGCAGTCTATGTCAGATCTTGGGTGACTGGCTCTCGATCTGCCCTAGGAATTCAGGGTTCCAAGAATTCAGGAGGTTTGTTGGGAGCGTTGGCCAAGTTGGTGAGGTCAAAGACATCCCCTGTGATAAAAGCTGAATTAGCTAGAGCGGGAGACTTGGGTCCCGTCTGTGAACACGTCCACTCAAAGACCTCTGAGATCATTGCATAGAGTTGTGTATTGCCATACCACTAAGTCAGGTGTTTTGGCGGCACGAATACGCATGTCCTCGGCTTCAAGCAAATGGATCAAAGCAACAAGCCGTAACACTGATGCGACAACTCACCTTCAACCACGACAACATCAATTAAGCGCCGTATTACATTAGCATGAGCACCCAGACTTTCTAGTTTCCCTAGGCTTTATTACGTAGCTACGAAGACGCCTCAAGGGAATAAGGAAGCCTGTCGACCAGAGCAACGAGCTGCTCTTATGACACGACAATTCTCCGCCAGCCGCAATGCTACCATCCGAAGATAAAACGAGCTAGGCAGTGCCAGGAAGATTAAAGCGTCACACGGCATGGAGCAAGGTCTTGACGGTATGATATGCGAAAATAATCCTCCAATAGCAGCCAGGAAAGCAGTCGGAAAACAGAAAAACGAAGTACCATTTGCCTTATTCAACGCCAAAGAAAGACATTGAAGCCACCATCACTTTCCGTGCCATGCTCACTCGCGGCACGGTCGGAAGACTCGGAAACGACGGAGCTGCCGGAACAAACAAGCCTCAGCCACATTAGATCATCCGCCCACTTTTGCCTCTGCCAAAAGTAAGCGTATAATCAACATGGACCTTGCCTTACCTTCCGGCAAATTAGAGAACGTGTATCATTCGAACTCCCTGTTGGATTCTATGATACCTGATGGTTACTGAAATTAGTAAGGCTTGGCCCTATTTACTCTTAGCATGAGGAGAGAAGAAGAGATAAAAAAACAAGAGGAAGCTAGGAAGACTGCAACCAACGCTTATGAAACGATGCTGGCTACAAGCACGATACGAATATAGTGCACAGCGGGCATCAACCGAATCGCAGCCAGCAGGAGCGCCAATACCACCAATGCTAGTCAGCTAGAAACGAGAAAGCATAACGATTTGCTTCGATGTGGTTCTATATATCATATCCCAGCTAGCTATCGGCGGGGCTTTAGAAGCAAACCGTAATATTTAGCTATAATAATGAGCATAAGACACAGTCTCATTTATTCTTATAAGCACCGTGTCCTGTTCCCGCCAAGACCTCCTTAGCATAAGCCTCGAGGGACTTGCCCTTCAGATCCGGGTAGAGCTCCTTTGCATTCAGGTATCCCAGATACTTGGCAGACTCGGGAGTGTTATCTCCACGAACTCCCCAAGAGTTCCAGTATCTAAACATAAGTATCTTGAAAAACTCCGGCGACTCGGGTCCCACTGGTGAAGCATCGTCCTTGGCTACGGTTTGTTGAATAAATTCAGCAGGTAACTTTCATCCGGATACGTCAGTCAACTCGGCACTGCTTCGGTCTTGATAGGAATGAGACGTACAGGATTACGCTGAATCTTCTCACCACTGAGCTTCTCAAGAAGCTCGTAGACTTGGTTCTGCGTCCAAAGTTCGCTGTAAGCAAACACATACCGATTCAGCGTCTGAGGGTCGGCAAGGATGCGAGCAGTATAATTTCCAACGTCTTTGACGTCGGTCATTGCAGATGGCATGTTTCCATCTCCAACCAGGACAGAATCACCCGGTGCGACAGCATAATCAATACGACCCGACGGGAGCTTAGGCAGTGCCAGCTGGTACCACCAACCGACGTCGATGACCGTGTAGGGGAGGTACAGCTTCTTGACGTGATTTATCACATCTTCTTTCTGCAAACCGCGTCAGTTTGATTGCTTGAACATGTCGAGCGGCTGGCAAACTTACGGCGTCCCTCAAGCCCAAGATACCCTTTGGGGGTGCAATGGTAGCGAAGAAGCAGGGCACAAATCGGGCCACACCCGCAGTCTTTGAAGCGTTTATCAGAGGAATTTGATCCTGAAGATGGAATGCGTCGATAGCTGATATGACGATATCAATGCCGGTCAACAACTCCGCGAGCTTGTCCTCGGGCCCCGCGGAATCAGCGGCGACCACTTTGACTTGTCTCTTCTTGAGCTCTTGTACCGCGGGTTTCTCCAGAGAGGCTGGCCGGATCAATGCGGTGATGTCCTTTGCCCAAACGTTTTAGCGATCAAATCGATTTGGCACACAGTTTGGATGCTCTCACATATCGCGGTTCCGTGGACAGGAGGAGGCCATCGACGATGGAGGAGCCTGTCTCTCCGGTAGCGCCAACGACAGCAACTTTGATGTTTGTCATTTTGATGGATCAGATATGAGGAAACTTCACCTTGAGCAAACAAACTTGAGCACGGCGGGCACAATCTTTATATAAATTGGTCAGCTAAGCATCCCCGCAGGACATGACGTTTGTGGAGCGGAGTAGCGGAGCGGAGAACGTAAGACACTATACATTGGTCGCTCGGGCTGAACTGCCAAAACTGACTTAATCCGACGCTCTGACGCGGCTGGAGGTGGAGTTTCCATTGTCTCGGTCTCTCGGACCCCAGTCTGATCCCGAGCCCCTAGTCTGATGCCGAACCCCGAACGTGGTCGGCAAGATTGGGTAATCAACAACCATCATCGACAAGGAGGTCCTATGTCACGCATCAAACAGTTGAAAAGGCTTCATAGAGATATCTTTTCCGCCCCTATTGAGCCGTCAGTTATGGCGGATATAGTCACCAGCTTTAAAGCAAGTCACAGTTGGCACTACTACAACAAGACTAGTCTCAACATTAATGAACCATAATTATTAAAGCTGGTTTCGACTTCACGTCACTATTTTTACACTATCTCTTGGCCTATAAAGGTGCACAGCCAATCCCACAATCATATGCATGTATTGACCTTAGCACTCTTCAACGAAACAGTCTACAGCTCACGACATTAACCGGACCCCCATCGAGCTGCTCCTCACCTGCTACAAAACTTGCAATACGAAGCGACGCAAATATGTAAGAAAGTACGTTGCGAGATTAACATTTCGTCCTGACATGGTAGCACTCGGCTTCCCTTCGTCGCGGTCAAGAAGGTTGTATAAGCATTTAATACCAAAAACCCTATACCCCTACTATACCGATACTAAGGATTCTCTTAGTCACTCATCTGCTACCAAAATACTATTCGGGGTCTTCAGAGTCGTGGCTCTTGTACATCAGAGTGTGGAGCGCCTCATAGGCGCGTTTCTTGATCTCTTTGCTCAGCGACGGCAGCGCGTTGCGCACGCTGTCCGTGAGCTTGCGGGGCTCACCCACGGCAATGTCTGGGCTTAAGCTGAGTTTCTCAAGGAAGCTCATGTCCAGCCTATACCAAATTGCGTCCCAGGAAAAGTTTCCCGCATATAGTACTTAATAGTGAGCTGGCGCAGGGCGACTCCTGATGATGCTAGACAAGACATGACTAAAATGAAGACGCTGTCGCCTGTTATAGCAGCCGCACGTGTACAACCATAATAGTCCTTTACTTCAGGATGAAAGTGAGATCCCCATCGACATGGCGGCTCTAGCCCGGAATTATCTGGTGAGCCCCGCAACTGGTAACTGAAGTCAAGTCAGGAACGGGATGTGTCAGTTCTCGAGGCTTCGCTCACGAAGGATCTCGGGATGCCAGGGCTAAGCGTGGGCAAGTAAACCAACCTCACTCTCGACCTGTACGACACTGACAGATAATGCGCTCTTCAAACATTCTGATATCCGATCCTGAGCTTCTGTGATCGAGACTGCCCGAAGTCGGAGGCGGAATGGTGCGAGATGCAACTAAACTCTCCGAAAAAATAGAGTTGCCTTTCGAAATTCAAATCTATTTCTCTAACACTAACTCCTGTGTAGATTGGACGTTAAACGTTGAAAACTTCTCTCAGTGGAAGTTCCCGACTGCTTGCGCCTACAAAGATAGTATAGTTTCCCGTCTGCAGAACCCACTGCTGCTTGACAACATCCCACACACCAAAGTCGCGTCGAGTCAGCTCGAACTGGATTTCCGCAGACTCGCCTTTATCCAAGTCCACTTTCTCAAAACCTCGGAGTTGTTTCGGCGGGCTGTTCGGAATTGCTACGTAGAGCTGAGCGACTTCTTTGCCCCGGGCCGCACCGACGTTGGTAACTGTGGCCTGAACTGTAGCAAAGGTCTGCCATAGATCATTCGACGATGCAGGTGCCTTCTTTGTGGCGTTGACAGATAGAGAGGAATACTCAAACTTGGTGTAGCTGAGACCGAACCCAAATTCATATCGTGGAGTGATGTTTCGCGCATCAAATGCACGATAGTCGATGTAGACACCTTCAGTGAAGTCGCACTGAGGATTTGTATCATCCTTTGCTCGACCGCATGGGGCGTATGGATCGTAATCGCTTTCGTTCCTGGCGAGAGTGTAAGGAAGCTTCCCCGAGAAGCCAGCCTCGCCATAGAGAAGCTTGACGAGTGCCTCTCCACTGTCTTGGCCAGGAAGATGAGCAATGATGGTGGCCGTGATGTTTGGATGCTCAATCCATTGGTCAACGAGACGGATGCCGGCGGCATGGATCACAACCATGGTATTGGCGCATTTCGATGCCACGTTCAAAACCAAGCCATCGCTGAAGTCATCGTGGAGACCATCACGATCCCAGCCCTCGGTCGCCATGGCGTTGATGAAGACCAAACAAACATCGCTAGCGGCATTGACACCGGGGTTGAAGGACGATAGGTCCCAGTTGACCCAGCTGCCATCTTTAGAGGCTCTTTGCTGGATGGCACTAAGAGGCTGCTCAATGTTAGAGAGCCTCATGGTGGGTGGGCAGATTTGCAATAACTTACATCACTTATATATGGCGGTGAGTTGGCAGCCGCACGCCCTCCACTGACAATAGTTCCTCCTTTAGCAGCCTGATCAAAATGTTCTTCAGTTCCCAACACGGCCTGTCCCATTTTAGGTGACGATGTGTATCCGAGATCGAACAGTTTATCCGCGTTTTTGGTCTTGGGAACAGTGGCATCATAGCCAAACACAGACAGCATTTTGGGGGTTTTGCGGAAGGGTAGAGCGTCGTTCACGTTCTTGACTAAAACGTGGCCTGCAATGGCCCCCTCCAGAATTGTTGGTCGCGATTCGGGGATGCGAGCGTCGACTTGCTTGTGAGGCAGGGTGAGGTTTTTCATGCCGACACCAGGGGTTGGAAAATCAGTATCTTGACCAGTGAGATACCAGGCTGCTACAATTCTTTATTGCTGTTAGTGACAGTAAGACACCGATAGGACCGTGAACAAACCTGGTTGCCATATCGGTAACCCGAGACTCACTGACGGTGCCATTATGAACAGCTTGCGTGAGATTCTCACCAAAGTTACCGCCCGAAGGCATCACCATATCCAGACCAGCATTGGCGCTCTGAAGAGTGTGGTGGGCGTTCCAGTCGAGGAGGACAAACCCGTCGAATGACAACTCCACTTTGAGGATGCCATTCATCAACTTGCTGTTTTCGCATCCGTACGTGTTGTTGATGCGATTATACGAACACATGACGGAGGCCACACCGGCTCTAACGCTGTCGACAAAGGGCCAGAGGTAATACTCGTGAAGAGTCTTGTCGTCGATGTTGGAAGAGACTGCTTCGACCCCGAAGTAAGGACGCCTGAAGGTCTCCTGCTCATTGGCAATGAAATGCTATAGAGGATGAGCAACACGCAATTCTAGCAGTCAATCATGGAAGCGACAAACCTTGACGTTGGCGATGACTCCGGCGTCTTGGTGGCCAATAATTGACTCGGCACTCAATTGCCCCGTCAAATACGGGTCAACAGAGAACCCTTCCCAGTTGCGACCACCCAGAGGCGTTCTGCCCAGAGGCCCAACATTAGGACCGAGGAGCACGTTCACTGAAGTAGCGTATGAGCATATGCGCTCGCGATAGTTCCATAGTTGAGGAGCTCACCTCCTTTCGCCTTGAACTCTTTCCCCATATACAACCCCCTTTGATAAGTCAGATTCTTGTCCCAGCTCGCACCCACATGCAGAGCTGAAGGATAAGAATTGACCAAGTCGGTTGCCCTGACTCCATTTCCAGCGTCATGCAAGCACATTCCTGGCCATCCTAGACGCGGCACAGTCCCGGTGTTGCCGGCGCAGACATTGTCGGTGCTGAAACCTCGTGTGACGTTTACTTTTTCCTCGAGCGTCAACTGCTCTACGAACTTTCGAGCGCTGGCATATGCACTCTTCCAGATGCCTTTGCCAGAGCCTTGAGCTGGTTGGTTGCTGCGTTAGCTGTTGTGGTCGTTCCATACAGGGGTTTGCGTTGGCTTACGCGACGGGTAGACTTCCGGCGAGTGGGCAAGCTCTGCGGGACGTGCCGAGATTCCAATCACCTGGAGAGCCGCGAGGAAAAGCCCGGGGGACCACATGCTAAGTGAGTGTATGGCTTGTTGTAGACTGATGGTGCTGCTCTCCTGATCAGGTATTTATAATGTTGAAAGGTCTCACACCTTGGTCGACTTTCCGAGCATTAGCCGGGCATTCCCCATCACAGCGTTACACCTGACTAGCGATCACAACGTGTCAATCGGTCCTAATCTCGGCTATGAACTCACCGACACAAGTCATGAACGAATCGGAACTGTTTCCGGTCGAGTGTTTCCAAGCATTTTCTGGAGAGTCACTGGAAACCGGCATATAAACCCCTGGAAATTCAACGTGGGGTATCTTTTCATCACGTCATGGAGCTGTTTAAAGGGCAGCTAAGAATAACACCTGATGCTTCTTGAGTGGCTTTACCCGATTCCTCCGTGGGTAGGCAAAACTGATAGGAGAAAGATAACCTCCAAGAATACTCCTGCTGTCTCAAATCTAAACACCAACCCTAAAGTCTCACATGTTTATTGCACGTGCCTTGAGGCTTCGACGGCACATGGCTTATAGCCTGGATATAGTAAGTTCATCTGCGATGTTTGCCATAACTTGATGTAGGGCCTTGGATGGTGAGTTCTCTGGCTCAGCGGCATATGCTTGCTCGTAGGTAGTCCTCAACTCCGGAGCCCGCTATGTTAATTTACTTGTTCCATCTCTACTCACAATTTCCTTACTATCATGTGAGGAGCCTTAAGACCTGGCAGCATTCAATCAACCAACATTGCAAAGTAATAGAGATGGAAAAGAGATTGAAACTGTTGAAAAAACGGCTGCGAAATTGGCATGCCATCACGTGACACCTTAATCAGGCCACTCCACGCTGTTCTCCTGTTCTCATCAATGTAATCTGGACTCCAAGTCCTATTCCATCCTCTAGATACTATACCCTATTTGTATTTTTCGAAGCCGCTATCATGGATCCAGAAGGTTCCACTCAGCAAGAGGAGCTCGAGTTCCACGTCATGTGCCATTCACTGCGAACATGGAGGAGTCTGTGTTGAACTGAATGAAGCGGGAGAACCGAGTCCCGCCGTCTTCGCAGCGTAGTTCTGAAACTTCACGGCCATAGTGTTACAAATAAGAGTTCTAATCATCCTGGCTCTGTAGCCACAACAGTCAGAGAAATGCATGGTTGACCGACCCGAAGCAAATATGGAGAATCTACTCTGTCCCGGGTAAAGAAATTCGAGTGCTAATCATAAACTTGGCTCTGACGCGCATCTCATATCTGACTGTGAGTGGAGATACATTCATCCGAGCCACATTTGCTGACGACTTCTCCTGGCTTGCACGACATGGTAGTCGTGTTCAATGCCAGAGGGAATGCCTGGGATGACAAGGCTCACTGGTTTCTTGAGGGAGGCGGCATTCGATCCCTGCACAACGAGGCCATTGCGAGGTAAGGAGAGTGACACTCTGCTTGGTTGATTATTAGGTAATTGATTACTGGTAAGACGAGACATGTAGGTTCCGGAACGTCCGGCATTCTAGCTGCTACTTGGACCTTGGAGGATGGAAGACCGAAGGGGGAACGGCATTCATTTCATGGACTGGTAACGGAGGGATTAACCAAGCATTCAAGCTCTGGAAACTCTCAACAGTCTTGAAGCTATAATGATTAAGATGGTGTTGACGGCACCTGTCTTCCAGTGCGGCGCGATAAGATCTAGTGAGGAATACCAGCCTGGTGTGCGTCTGGAGAAATAAGAGGGTGAGCCCAACTGCAACACAAGTAGCAGAGACTAACATTCAGCGAGAGATGTTTGTTGTAGCAGACCTAGGCTTTCAAACTCGGGTATCATATGATTCATATCCCAAAGTCTTAAATCAAATTAGTGTTTGCTTCTCGGCAGTTGTGATTGATGACGCAAGCTAGGGGCACGGGAACTCATCTCGGGTATCTGCCGCCGACGATGGATAGCCGTCTGGGCCCGATTAATCAGCGGCATGAACTCAAGCCGCGATGATATTCTCCACGTAGCGTGGTGTAGTCATAGACAAGTGCTTACAGCAGATTACTTATAGTGGCTGCGCAAAAGTACCGCTGTAGATGCTGAGCTCAATCAACCGCCAATAGAAACTAGCTCCTCGTATTCATCTCCTTGACAGTGGAGAGCAGTAACGCATGAATTCCGCACCTCGCTGCTAGATCTCTAGCAGGTCTTGCGCTCAGAGTGCATTGATCGAGTGGGCGGCCACGATTTGCTCGGATTTCTTCCGATACTGAGTACGCACGGACTTGATGCTTTACCGCGGTTAAGGGGATCTATGGTTATTCGTCCGTTTCATTCAGGGTTATCTCCTGCCACCGCTTACTACACTTGCTAGGGCGAAAGGGGTTGTATGTGTAGAGGAACAGTGGAGACTTGATTGAGTATTGGCCCCCTGCTTTGGGCGCCGTTCCTCGACTTGAGCCTTAAAATATCTCTGTGCTTATGGACCTTTTGAAGAGCCAGTGTGTTAGATCACCCTCTCTTGGAAGATGTAACCCAAGCCACTCATCATCCCTTGTCGGCGTGATGTGGAATCTCCATGTGTCTTGAGCAGCTATATATAAATCAACTCCTCCCTCGTGTCTGCTGCCACTTGTTCCTATCAGTGCTTGCCATGCTGCAAAAGATGATTCACCTGCTCGACCAAGCGCCACCGGGCCTCGGCTTGGCCATCTCTTCTGTTTTCCTCGGCCTTTGTTTCATCTCCTTGCGGCTACTCCTCCCCAAGCCCATCCCTGGTATCCCCTACAATGTCGAAGCAGCCAATTCTGTCCTGGGCGATATCCCCGACTTTCGAGCCAGCCCAAACCGCAGGCAATGGTGGCTCAGCCAGTCGATCAAGTATCAGTCACCATTAGTTCAGGCCTTTATGAGGCCGTTCGGACTACCATGGGTGTTTGTGGCAGACCACTATGAGGCGGCCGACATTTGCATGCGGCGTTTCAAGGAATTTGACCGAAGCGACAACACAATTGCCAATTTTACCGGTATCGCTCAAGGCCATCACATCACCCTGCATTCTTATGACCCCCAGTTCAAGAAGAATAAAGAGTTGGTTCGGGACTTGATGTCTGCAACCTTTCTGCATGAGGTGAGGGTTATTCATCTAGCCTTGACGTATTCTGACTTTCCAAGGTCTCGGCTCCTCAGATTTACGACAAATTCACGACTCTGATTGATCTTTGGGATCACAAGCTCAGCATGTCTAATGGACGGCCGTTTGAGGCGTCTGAAGATATCCATCACGCCGCTCTTGATATTGTCATGGCTGCCTCTTTTGGTCCTGACTCGACCCAAATGCAACTCGCCAAGCAGCTCAGTCATCTCGAAAGCGAGACCAGCACGGGAGGCGCAGACGACAGTTTTGAATTCAAAGCTGTGCCACTCGACCAAGAGCTGCAGTTCTTTACTATACTAACAGACAGTGTCAACATTGCTATGAGATCGCCCGCCCCAACCATTCATCATTTTCTGTATCGCAATCTCTCCCCCAAGATGAGGCGCGCCAATGCAGGCCGTGACAGGCTGAGGAGCCGAGAAGTGGCAAAGAGCATAGAAAGGAGGCAGTCGGGGCATCCAGAACGCTGCGCCTTGGATAACATGCTTGCAAGGGAGGATGTGATGGCCGAGAGAGAGGGGCGCCAACCCAATTACTACTCTCAGACCATCATGGGTGAGGTAGGTTAGCCTCTCGACATATTGGCTACGGCTAACGTTCAACTCCTAAAGCTGCTCGGGTACCTGATAGCTGGCCATGAGACAACCTCGTCCGTTCTACGATGGGGAACCAAATATCTAACCGATGACCAGCGTGTCCAGTCTCTTCTGCGCAAAGCGCTCTACGAAGCACACCCGCAAGCAAGACAAGAGCACCGCTTGCCAACAACCGCCGAGATTCTCCAAGAACATGTTCCGTACCTTGACGCTGTGCTGGAGGAGACTGTCAGATACTCACGAGCCGTGTCAGTCACGTTTCGGCAAGCCTTAGTCGACACTCAGATTCTCGGCGTCCATATTCCAAAGGGAACAACAGTGGGCTTCTTTGCCGACGGACCTGGTATAATGTCACCAAGTATTCCTGTCGACGATGCCAAGCGTTCAAAGTCATCCCATGCGCATATGGAGAGAGTCCAGCAGTTTGACGGCACGACAATTGCTGACTTTGTTCCTGAGAGATGGCTCAAGACTCGGATGACTGATACCGGGGAGAAAGAGACATTCTTTGACCCCAATAGTGGTCCGGCCCAAGGGTTCGGGATGGGTCCTCGAGGGTGCTTTGGCAGAAAGCTGGCGTACATTGAGATGCGAATCTTTTTCACTCTGGTTCTTTGGGAATTTGAACTAAACCCGGTCAAGCTGGAGCTGGCAACGCATGAGGAGGCTGTTTCCATAACGAGGGCCCCAAAGCATGTCTATGTGAAGCTGCAGAAGACAGTGTATTGAAAGTATCTAATGGCGTTAGCACATTGTTTCTGCCATATTCTCCATCGGCCCATGGCCACCATATAACTGTTCCCTGGTGAAACAGTCAGTGAGACAGCACGACACAGGTGATAATCTAACTTATGTACCTAAGAGCAGTCATAAGCTCGATAGAAGCTATACCAAACTTAAAAGGGCTGGACTAGTCTAGATAGGTTTAGTAACTTAATAGTTTCTAGAAATCTTCGCTAACTATCAGCCCACAATAGGACACTAGACCGGGTGGGACTTGGGTCCTACCCGCTCTACGCCCACACCCAAACCAGTTCAAAAGAGCAGCAAACTATGATAACCTAGAGAACGTTTAAGTGCAATAATATCTCTTGATAGGCGCGATCTAATTACCCTAAAGGTGTATCATTAGTATCATTTCTCCTTGGTGAAAGCACGGCCACCTCTGCCAGCACCATACGTACGACAGAACCGCGCCAGTCATATTCGGGTCATCAAACCTCGGCAGTTAAGAGAGTAAAGTGGGATGGGACGAAATATCGCTGGAATACGTCTCTCGGGGTTGAATAACCTGGCTGGAGTGTAGGGAAGCGGATTTCGTATACAGCATCATCAACCAAAACTAAGAAACACAAACTTGTAGAAGGAACGACAGTTTAGAGCTGTTGCTTAGAGAGTTGGCTGTATTAATGTCCATAGCGTCTTCAAACATCTGCTTGCAGCTGAAGCTTCCAATAAATTGTTTTTAATTCCACCTTGTCAGCTTACACGGACTATGATGTTCACCTATTGCACGTCTACTATACCATTATGAGTGACGTGATATTTACGTTTGGACATTACATTATTGTTGCGTGGTGTTGGGTAGGACGCTTCAACTGCGTCTTGGCTACAGAGTACGGTACTGTGTGGGTGTGCCTTTGACCTATCCCAAGGGCAACATTGGGTATAGAAGATAAAGACAAGCATCCTAGTAATGGCCGGTGGGTTCCCTGTATAAGCCGTAAAACTGCTACGTATGCCCAGAACATCAATATCGTCCGTTCAAAGCTTTGGGACGTCATGAATCATGCACGATACGATCAGTAACTTATTCCACGGGCAGTCTAACTGCTTAGGGGTAATGTCCAACAAGAAAGAAGCTAACGTAATCCCTGAATCCCTGATAGGAGGTGGCGTGCGGTGCCGTGCGGGGGATAGTCTGATCCTAGCCAGCACCGGCCACCGGGATAACTATCAGAAAGTTTAATTGATACAGGGGCACGCTCGTAGAAGAAACGTAAGACACCAAGGCGAATACCTACCTGACTACGTCAATCTCTACTATTTTACTACGTGATAATACAGCCAAGAATGAGATTTAATATTAAAAGAAATAAGGATGAGATATAATCAGCCATTGTAGCCATTGTATAGTTCAGACACCCTTTTTAATGTTTTGAAAAATCAAACACCGATCTTCTGGGGTAGATAGAATAAGACTGACGCGTGGGGGTAATCACATTGTAGCGGAAGATGATTGACCCGCGCGTATAAAGAGGGCCCGTAACTTATATCCTCGGCGAACGCGAAAGAATACACGTAACTTATACCCTCGGCGAACGGGCAATAGGGCATGTATGTTTCGGCGAACGCACAAAGAGGGGTTCATCGAATGGTTACCGCATGATCAATATTGAACCTTAAAGCAGTATCCAAGGCCGTAGATCAAAGCCGGCCCGGCCCTGGATTTTCGCCAGGAGCTACTATGGTTTCGGAAAATCGGGCCACCCGGGGGTTATGGTGACATTTTCGATAGAGTCTGGATCGCCCGGCCCGATACTAAGCCCCCTTTGGTATACGAGGAACGATTACGAAGGTGTTTGTCAGTCGTCTAAGTTGTGCTTTGCTATCTCATGATGCTGCATCGGAGAAACAACAACGACGACAGCGAGTCAGTTCACGGACATATAAGGTCCCTTCGAGAGCAACAAACTGGTTCCTATCAGCACTACTCACTCACTCTCATCTACCCTTCTCTGCCATAGTTTCTTCTTGTCTTCAAGCCGTCTTTGCAAACCAGCTTCACGATGAAGACCCTTCTTCTTACTCTCAGTTTGGGAGCCATTGCGTGTCTTGCCGCCCCCGAAACCGTGCTAACAAATGGCATTGTTTACTCGATGGACTCTGCAAACACTGTTTATCGACATGGAGAAGTCTCCTTTACCAACGGAACAATTGTCTGTGTTGGAAAGAAAGGGCAGTGTGCCAAAGATGCAACAAGCAAAACCCGCATTGTCGACCTGCAGGGCAAAGCTGTTATTCCGGGTCTCATCGACGCCCACGTTCATCCCATGGATGCTGGCCGAGCCATGCTCAGCTGCTCCCTGCAGTACCGCCAGCTTGAGCTGCCGCAGTTCCTCAGCGTCATCCAGAAATGTATTGATAATGAGCCCAATGCGGCAGCCGACAAGATGCTCACCATCACCGAGTTCGATCGCGAGGGCTTCACCTCTCGCAACGGACCCGGCAATGCGACTATGCTGGACAAGCTCAAGACCAAACGCCCCGTAATGCTCATCGCCACCAATCAGCACAACGTCTGGCTCAACACCCGTGGCTTGAACATCCTGAACATCACAGCCTCCACGCCCGACCCGCCGGGTGGACGCATTGGCAAAGATGCCAACGGATTCCCTACGGGATTCCTCGAGGAGAACGCTGCAGGACCTGCTCGTGCCCTGTCAGGCGACCGTGGCGTCGGGGATCTTGAAGCTGCTACTGCCGGCCTTGCTGTTCTTCGTCGGCAGGGCTTCACCACCATCCTCAATGCCCTTACTGGCCCGACAACTGCCTGGAAGACATTGGCGCGCAACAACAAGCTCACCGTCCGCGTCTTCAATGCCTTTGGCGTCTTTGGGTCTCTCGACTTTCCTGCCATTGCCGCCCAGGCTGCCAAGGTCAAGAAGGAGCTCGATGACGGCGCCATGGTTGCTTCTCGACCGGGCGAGTTCTGGCGTTTCGTCAAGTTCTTTGTCGATGGTGTTTTGCCTGCCGTGTCTCAGTCAGCCCTTCTTGTGGACCCCTACTTGGTCAACAAGAGCAACACCTGGGTCCCAGGCACCAACCTCGGCATCCCCGGTTCAACCCCCGCCGAGCTCGAGACTCTCTTCAACAAAATCCTTGATATCAAGCAGGGCCTGCACCTCCATGCGTGCGGTGATGCGGCCGTACGACAGATCCAGACAGTCGCGGCCAAGATGAACCGCAAATTCACCCCCGGACAAGTTGGCATCGCTCATGCAGAGCTCGTCCATCCTGATGATCTGGCAGCGTTCGCCAAACTTGGCATTCCAGCTGTCATGTCGTACCAGTGGGCGCAGAAGGCCACGTACTGGAATAACGAGACGCGTCTGACTCTCGGCCCTGAGCGCATGGCGCGTACGGAGCCGCACACGGCTATCATCAAGGCTGGAGGCCTCGTTGCTTACGGCTCCGACTGGCCTGTCGACCCTCTCGACACGTTCCTGGCGCTCAAGGTTGGCGTCACTCGAACCGGCGACGCCTCCAACCGCAACTCGCCTTCCAGCTTCGGCCCTGAGTACGTCGGCCGCCTCGATACGCAGAAGGGTCTTACTCGTGAGCAGGCGCTGCGGGGCATGACCCTCAACGCAGCCATCTACTTGGAACAGGAGAAGTTCATCGGTTCTATCGAGAAGGGCAAGTTTGCCGACATCGTTGTCATTGACAAGGATTTCATGGATGCCAAGGCCGTGCCCGATGACGAACTCGCGCGAAACCGCGTGCTTCTTACGATCCTTGGTGGTCGACCCATTTATGCAAATGCAACCTGGGTTCCCCAGGACTGGGCTAAAGATGCCGCGGCTGTGGACGATAAGGCCATTGCTCAGAGGATACAGACGACTAACATCCTGCCTCGATCCATTTCTGGGCGCCAGTGCATGCACGGCCATGAACACTAAGTTGCTGCAACTGGTCTGTTTCCAATGGTCCACCAGTAACGCCGTTCTAAAGGCAGTTTATTGTTTTATTCTTTCTGTGGATGATTGTGGAAGCAGCGGAGTTGGCGGAGTAGTAGCAACCTTAGAGTTGCAGTGATGAATATTCCTGTATAATGATTACGAGCTAAATACGCAAGATGGTACATATTTTACGATACTTCGGCTATATTGATACATTTATATGGTTCTTAACCAGGCTGCATATGTAGCACTTCGTTTGGTCTAAAAATGTGCTTCGACCTCCAGAATGTTGGCAAGTCAATGAAATAGTAGCCGAACATTTCACCGCGTTGGTAACCAACCCTACGTCCCGGGTTAACTTCTTGCTAGATCCATCTGAGAGAAGGAATCAAATTCTCAGCTAAGAGCTTTCATACACTTGCTTATGGTATCATGCGGGGGCTTCATGAGCGCACAAGATTGACGTGTTATCTTCGAAGAGACATCGCCCGCGGCATCTACTGGTAGAATCTACATCCAAATTCCAATAATAGTCGTCATTAGCACCCTTTCTTACGTATATCCCGTGTAACCATTAGCGCTGTTCCTTGCTTTTGACAACCTTTCACACAGCAACGTTTAGCAAGTCTTGGGTCTAGATTTGTCCCTTGGGGCACCTTGATCGAATGTTGCCATCGAAACCACCCCAAGGACGTTGCTAAAAGTGATCTTCCCAACTTCTTCTTGGCCTATGTCAACTGAAAATCTAGTGCCTTTAATCTATCGCGTGGTATGCTAAAAGCTGAACCTCTGTTCGTGTTCGTCCTACAATCTGATTTGGGTAACCTCCACTTTCTCAAGCGCACCAGCTTGCATAACTATGGCTTTGGCTGGAAACAAGGGCTTTGGCGGAATGCGAATCTACCCAGGTTTAGGAGCTTTTATAATCTTTCACTCGGACCCATTCAATTCGCCCCAACTCCTTCTTTCATCGACGGAGTGTTTTGTATCATGATAGCAACCGCCTCTTGGATCATCTGCAGGTGACCATCCTCGCTCTCCACCACTGCGACATGGCCGTTCGCATCCTCAACATTGACAAGATCTTCTTCCTCGTCTGCTTCGAGCTCCATTGGTGGTGCCTTGACCGCGACTTGCTCGAAGGCCTTTCGCTCCAGGATGGGAGCGCTCGCGGCCTCATCGTCGACATCGTCAGTCGGCGGTTTCTCTCCAATCTTATAGACCTTCACTTCCATAGGCATTGGCAAAGGCTCTTGGCGCATTTGTCCGTAAGTTTGGTTGAGCATTTTGACCTTCTTGCGGCCATCGCGTAGAATCTTGTCCAGCAAGCGCAACGCAAAATGCTGACAGTTGTTGTTGAGAAAGTTGTAGACTTCAGGCGTCTCGCTCATCGCGTTGGCCGCTATGTAACACAATACTTGTTAAAATGTGGAGATCTTGGGGTGTTAAAATGAACATACCGGCATTCCGTATAGCTATGTCGTTGAAGTTGGTCGTACCAAGTTTGTACTTGGTCCAACCGCCGAGCATACTAAACTCCTCGTTCGTGTAATAATTCCAGCCACCGTCAAAGGAGGTAGACTGTAGCTGATGCAAATAATCCCCAACGACAACGCACCAGTGATGAGTCGGATCGGGCGCATCATCAAGCACCTCGGTGAGGCCATTTGTCGCCAGACTCTTCAAGGCACCAATGCCGTACTTTTCGAACATGCCAAGAGCGCCATCACCTCTGCCGCCCATAATCACTCGCGACGCAATGTACACGTCCCTTGTGCCACCGTTGATGCTGGCCTGGCCCTGTGGAATAATGGACTGATTCTGGTGATGGCGGTTAGGTTGCTCTGATGGAACTTCAGGCTCTTCAACCTTGATCTTTGGAGTTGTAGTCTCATCGTTCCGGTTGGTGAGCTTATAAAGCCCATACAAAAGCGCGGGGAGGACCATTTCTGCGGGTATAGAGAGATCAAGTGAAGGTGAACCTAGCGCCCAGAGAATTGCGTTGAAGTTGATGGTGAATTAGTTGGATCGTTGAGACAATTGATGCAAATTCAAGTGCAGACTGCAAACTCTTTAAATGCCTCGGTTTATTGATCAAATCAGGAGACCCTCCGCTGCCTCCGTGGACTTTGAATGGGCTGAGACTGCTAAGCTGAATTCGCGATTTGGCTGCCTCTTGTCCCATCCAACATTGCCTCCTCAGCTTGCAGAATGCAAGTTTCAGCCTATGAATGATGAGAACTCTGTGAGTACTGTGCGAATTAACGTCAACGCTAAGGCACGCGCTGCATCCCGACATGGCGAGAACCGTATCGATTGAGCTGACACCCGAAAACAGATATGAATGTTTAGCTGGAACGTACAAGCGAGCCGTTGATGCAGCAAATCATTGGATCACTGCGAGATAGACAAGGTGGATGAGTACCTTGGTCCAGGGTTAGTTTGTCCTTCAGCCTTCATCTGGCGTGCTAAAGTGAATCATTATTGGCAATAGTTTGTGACAGATTGGTCTGGACCGAGAAAAACCGGGGAAAGAGGAGGTGGCCAATCTCAAGTCGCTAAAACTCGATAGCTTGGCCTGGGCCTGGTAATTATTCGCTGGAATTACGGTCAGCCAGCCACAGCAATGACACCCCAGGTCAACCCACGCTGAGGGTTATGCCCAAGGGGGTCTTCGCTAAATATGAAACCAGTGATGGTTCTTTGTCACGGATAGACTGATGCAACGATTGAGATGTGTTGATTTGGGCACGAATGAATACTTCCGTCCTCATATGTACGAGCTGAGATGAGAAGGATAACCTCAGAGTACTGATATAGAAGTGAGTAACTAGAATCCGAAGTTAATTCTGAAACTCCTTGGCTTTCATCAACTTCGATAGAATACAATCCCTCGACACATGTTTGTTTTGGTTCCCAGGTCTACGACGGCAAAGCATTTAGCTCCTACATTTGATGGGCGATGATGTCACTCTGCAAAACATGCGGCAGCTAGGCACAAAACAATACCGACTTCACCAGTTAAAGAATTTATTCTGGCAATAGAATAGGTATTTAAATCATTGTCTACATCTTGCTAGAAGCCGGCTAAAAGGGAAATGCCGATTTCATTGGCGCTCCGAGACCGGACCGAGCAGCCGGAAGACCCCGCTCCGCTCCGGACACGGAAGGCTACAAAGTTCCGTCTCCACCTCCGAATCCCTCCCTTACAGTAAGAACTTATCTCACATCTTTATCCCCAATTACGTCTTCTATAGCAGTCATGCCTCCAAGCCAAGAGTTCAGCGAAGCCTTCAAAAAGGGTCTTGAGGTCCGCGGCGAGGTCCTTGGGGAGCAATATGTCACCAAAGCACTGGAGTCATGCGAGGACGAGTACTGGAATCCAGCGCAAGAATTGATCACCGAGTATGCCTGGGGGACAGTATGGACACGTCCCGGGCTGGAGAGAAAGCAGAGGAGTTTGCTCAGTGTGTAAAGGATCAGTGGATCAGCATGCTTCACTACTAACATTGCGGCAGACTTGGCCTTTTTGACTGCATTGAAAAGCTACCCAGAGCTGGCACTCCATACAAAGGGCGCCCTACGAAACGGCCTCACGGAAATCGAAATTAGGGAGGCTATCTTGCAGTCTATGATCTATTGTGGGGTTCCAGCGGGCATGGAAGCAATGAGAGTCACGCAGAAGGCCATTCAGGATTACAAGGCTGAGGCCAGCGAGGACGCGAGTAGGGACCAAAAGTCGTAAGAAGAAAACCAAAATTCACTTGACCTTGAAGGGAACCTGGTCTACATGTAGTGAAGCGCTAGATTGTATGGGAAATGGATACCAACACCCGTTGGGAGATGAGAGTTAGAACGGGGTACAGGTCCATGTAGGCTCTCAGGCGCTTCTGCTATCCAGACTCGGTGGACAGTGGCCCCGTAATCTATCATGCTCATGAGATTGGAACTTCACTACAGTGAGGGCCAGTAGATGTCAATTCAACCGGTAGCCCATTTTTGCCCGAGTCTAGTTTCTTCCTGTGGATTAGTGCCTACAGAGCTTTCTGTGCTCCAAAGGCTTCAGACATTCACAGGGAACACTAGGTGTTTTGATAAAGTCATCATTGGGGGCCAAATTGTCCCTCAGGCTTCGAGTTTGAGCAATGCCGCTACATCCTTCCAGCATTCTATGGTTCCAGGGCTGTATGGCTCTCAACTAGCGTGATAAGACATAGGTCGAGTTTCTCTTTCGGTCTCATGTATTAACATTTTCATATCATAACATGAAGGGTTCTTTTTAGATAAAGCATCTGTCTCATTAAGGACGGGCCACGGTAGGTGTGGAGGAAACCTGGGGGAATGCATTTGTTATCATGCTCACCCTCATTGGACTCTAACCGCGCTGGACCTATACCCCCATCGACAGCGATAGCTACAAAGCTTGCAACGGCTCTTCGTTATCTCGACAGGCAAGGACATTAACATTTTCCTCTGCCCAAAACCAATAATCATCGGGCAAGTTGTACAGGTCCCTATAACAATATGCCTCCGTCAAATAAGATTGGTAAATGCAAGAAAGTTGTTCTATGAAATACATCGCTGTCTTCTCATATTCATGTCTGGTGCTGTGCTTGACCTGGTCCGAACTCACTTCAGTGAATTGTTGATCGCAGTCATAGAAAACTCGAGGCCAGCGCTGGCCCGGGTTGGCATGCCAGTGAACGCCCCGGTCGATGAGCCAGACATCCAAGTGCAGGCCTGGATCTTGGGCCACGAAGAAGACGATACCTGCTACGAAGCCTCGGGCAGACGGCTCCTTGAATAGGTCGTCTATATCTCCAGGGAAGTCAACATTCCAACTCGGGTCAAATTCGATGGCGATGTCTTTGGCTTGTTTCCACGCGCGCGAGAACGGAAGGTTGTCCCAAAACTCCCACCACTCTGACCAGTCTCGTGGGAATTTCCAATTGTTTGCTCTGAAGCAGAAAAGGTCCATAGGCGGTCGTACCATAAGCTGCCAGTCCTCTTGGTTTTCCTTAACAGTTGTTGTGGCAGGGACGCTCATCTCGGACAGAAAGCCAAATCGCTTTTCATCCAACTGGTTCACTTGAAAGTGCTTTTGGATGACGCATCTCGATTCTTTGCATGCTGTCCAGAGTCCGGCATCCCAGAGGTAGGCAGACCTGTTGCTTCTGGCGCCCGGATGGCCGTCTATCAGGGCATGGTTGGCTGGAATGGTGGCTCTGTAGCAATTCCCTAGCAAATAGTAATCTAGAGCTTTGACACTTGCATCGATATTTTCTTCTTTTTCAACCATGGTAAAGTAGTGCAAGCCAACTTTTCCACCAGTCGGACGCACCGCTTGCTCCCAAATTTCAAGCTGAAGCTCATATGGCAGACTCGGAAATAGGTGAAATATAGATGAAGACATGTTGAGATTGGGGATGATCGAAGGAGGGGGTTTGTCGAGTGAGGTACTTAAAGGCGGTGATGGGTACGAAGGCTGTGACAGGTGGTTTGAAGAATTAGAGGAATAAGAAATGGTATAGAACTACCTAAGGAAAGGATTTCATGCCATTTAAGTACCAGAAATCGCAGTAGACCACGTGGTCGCTCATAATGCAGCAGCGAAGTTAACATACTCATGAGTCACGCGGTAAGTTTGCATCTTACTGTAAGTTTCTGCAACACGCTCACTGTCATTATTGGAATTCCCCACCCTAGCTCGACTTTCTCAATATAATGAAATAGATCAGGATGGTGTACCCCGAACTGCTGTATCTGACTGCCATGGAGCCTAAGGTAAGTCGCAATGACCACGCTCGGGGCGGCCTTTCTGTTGATAATATCCCAGAGACGGGTCCAGGAGCAAGGCCTTGTAGATTTCTTTAAATTATGATATGGAAGATGCCAGGGCTATCCTCAACACTTGACATCGGCGTGTGGGTGGACCAAGTCCCAATGATAACGCACCTCTAACCTGTCCTCGGACACGTAAATCGAGATCGAGAGCTCTTCTTCTGTCACAATTCAACCTCCTTGGCAGTATGTGGAGAATGGCTATCACTTCTTATCTGAATACCCTCAGTGCTTATTATAACGCTATCACCCCGAGTTTCTCACTGGTTGATCACTTGTAGCACGCCCTCAACCTGATCTGCCCACTTCTCCAGACACTCTGCGAATAGTGATATAGTGTTGCCATCGCCCTTGTTTCAGCTGAACACACAAGCCCCCGGTACCTAAACTGATGTGCACTTACGTCTCCTACATCGCCTGAAGCCCTTTGCTGAGAAAGACCAGGTCCCTCGGCGGCACCACGAGATGCTGGTACCGACGATGGATGCGATGTTCTTTTCTATTTAGGATGATTCTTTCCAAAGAATATCGTCCCATGTGCCTTTCTTGTAATAGCCTGTGCTGACATTGGCCTCTACGTATAGTAATACTACAGATCAATCCCTAACCCACGCCGTGTAAAGGTCAAACTTCTAAGAAAGAACGCAGGGACGGATGCTGTAGCATCCGTACTCACAAATATAAAATACTAATGAATCTCATCAATGCTGCTGATCTTGCCTTTCTACCGAGTTGCCTTGGATGCCCTGAGGGTGCGCGAGGCGATCTCTCTCACAAACTTCAAAAGGAAGTTGGCCAACAAAGCACCAGTTTCCCAGCGTGGTCGATTTGGAGTGTTTTAGGGGTTTATGTGGTTGAAACCAGCTTGACCGATTTGCTCAAAGCCATTTATGCTATAACTCGTCCAAGACTACTTAAGTTTAGGAACAGAAGACCTAAATAACGGCACAAGGCCTTTAATTGCATATGATTTAGGGCTTAACCTATGCTGAGTCTTATCAGTGGCTGGACCTTCTCTTCCTAAACACATTTGTCCTTAGAGGAGCTGTGAGTTGACATAAATCGCTATTCCTTTGGTCTTTGTCCTCCGTGGGGATATCTTCCTCAGACAATCCCAGGCTGTGCCTCAGACCCACGTTGTGAGCTTATTCGTGGACACCGCGCTATGTACACACATGACCACGAGGAGACACGTCTGATATGGACCGCTCATAGGCCTGGATAGTAAGTGCGGAGTTGAGAATTGCCTAACTCCGGGTGATCTGTGTAGCAGTCAGGACGCCGCCAAGGCCGTGTGATGCCGAAGCGCCGTAGCAAATAGACCACTTCACCTAATCCCTCAAGCCACACTTATGTTGTGTACCCCGATGCTTCGTCACGTAACAAGATTTGTCACCGAAGCCTAGAACCGCACAAATACTAAGCCGTTTTCAACGTCACGGCTTTCTGCATCTCCAGGGTTGGATGGGTCGAGTCTTTTGCACATTTCGTCAGAGGTAGCCGCTGACGCCCAGACAAGATAGTTTACTGATCATTGGTCCAAGATCCTGATAAGGGCGGCCTCTGTCACAAAGCCCCAGTCAGATCCCTAGTTGTACGTGCATTATGCTGCGATGTGACAACCAAGAGTAACCCAATCTCACCTCGCGGGACGAGACATTCCTGTAGGTCGCCATTACTGTATCCTTGGCGCGTTCAGCCACGTTTGCTTCAAAAGAAATGTGGTCGTTGGATTACGTCTGAGAACTTGCGGGCCAGAGAGAGGAGGTTTCAAATACATAATACGCATTTGCTGACCCTCTGTCACTTTTCGTAGCCAAACTCTTCATAGGCGTACACGACCCAGCTATAATCGGCCAAACCAACGACCATGGACGCCTTGATGAACAGAAAACCTAGGCTTACCTTCCTGTGGCCTTGCAGTGTATGGGTGTTCTTCTCCATTTTTATTCTAACGTGGATTCTCTTCTTAACCGGTCTCACTCTTTATCGCATTACCATTTATCCTCTGGCTAGATTCCACGGACCTCGACTTGCGGGGGCGTCTTACTGCTATGAGTTCTGGTTTGATGTCGTCTTGGGAGGTCGTTACACCTCTGAAATCAAGAGGCTTCATGAGCAATATGGTAATAACTCACACGTGCTTTCTACTTACAACTAATGCTTTTAGGTCCCATCGTCCGTATCAACCCAGATGAACTACACTGCAATGACCCGAGTTTCGCCAATCGCCTGTACTCACATGGCTCCAAGAGGCGCGATAAACCACACCATTACATAGCAGGATTTCCTCTAAGGTGACGAGCTAGCAATTCTGTCCATTTTCTTCCTCGCTGTTCTTCTGTCTCTTGTTTTTGCGTCAACGGATATTGCTACGACCTCGCTATCATTGACCTGTTGAAGTTTTCACTCGGTCGGTGCCCCTACCTCAGTGCATCACCAGTATTAATTCCAGATGTAGTCCCATTTTTTGTATTCCGAACACCACCTCCATCGTTCTCGTCGGGCAGCAATCAAAAATATTTCTCTCGATCACGAGCTTCACGGCTTGAGTCTTTGGTGCACCGGAATGCTCAGCTTCCATGTGACAAGCTCCTGGCTTGTCGAGACGGTAAGCCGGTTGAACTAATGACGGCATACTGGTCCTTTACTGCGGACACCGTCACAGACTATTGCTTTGGACATGGCTATGGATTTCTGGAAACACCTGGCTGGGACGCAAGTCTGGGAAAAGCAAGTCGAAGTATTGCGAGCTTGGTTCACGTAACTCGACACTTTCCACTATTGGCTTACTTTGCAGAGTGGACTCTATTGTGCGTATAAGGTGGTGGACGATGGACTTAGATCACGCTGCGGGTAATGCCCCGAATGAAGCTTTTCGAGACAACCATGGCGGACATTAAATACGATCACGATATGGTTTCGGGCAGGCCGGGGAAGAGCAGCAAAGGTGTCAGAGTAAACCTTGACCAGGACAGCCTTCAACCTCGGTAGTTTCTGGGAGGTCTACGGTGCCATTGTGAACTTAACGATGTGCGCATAAATCTTGCTTGATTAGTTGGTTGGCCAAGGCTCGCCCCACATGAACAAAGGCTACCCAAGGAATTGAAAACCCAGGACCACCCGCACTTCCCGAGTTTTGCGTCAGACTTATTCATGCTATAGCACCACTTCATTTTACGTAACTCACCACGTCTCCAGACTCGTCTTTCCACGTGATAAGCCGCTATACTCATCACCCCAGTTAGTTGCGTTGCTAAGAAAGCCACCGACGCTTTGGTGTGGACGTTGGAAGCGTTGGACGCGTCGGGGAAAATCGCGCATAGTGGCCACCTACCTTGCACAAACGTCAGCTTTGACAGAGGTATGTCAGATGTTGCTTACTCCAATACACGACTCGTTGCCAATTGGTCGTGTTATGACATAGTCTTCCTCGGCTGACCACGGCAGATCTCAAAGGCGAGCAATGCGCTCGCAGAGCCATGCATTCGTTTCAAAGCCTATTCCCACCGACGTACCCTCTCAAGCTGTGCTCGCCTATATCCAAACATACGAGCCAATATTACGGCACAACCCGGGCATGGTCTCGTATAGCGCGACCGAGTTTGACCTCAGCCAAGTTGTCAACGACCCGTTCTTTGACTCACTCGACCCTGATCATACTCTCCGCTCCTTTGAGGCCCACGAGGTCATCAGGCTTGGCCCGGGTATCCACAGGGACTTGCAGTGGCCCATATTCTTCCAGTGCGTGCCGAACGGCATTCGTTGCCGCGCTGACGCTCCTGCTGGTGTTGTCAGCTGGACGGAGTGGTATGTTCGGCCGCGCCAACACGACACAAGCCTCGATGACCCGGCAAGCTCTCCCAGCACGGCAACGCCTCGGAGCAATGAAGAAGATGGGTGGGAGCTCTACGGGGTTGTGACAGTCGAGGCTAACCGGCTGTTGATGCCTTTTTGTACGGCGAATACCACGGGCTACCAGCACACAATTGCCCAATCCATGTTGAACGAAATATGCACCAAATATGCTACTGGGGCGCTTTGATGCATTGTGGCATTTATAATCATCAGTCATCAGCCTTCGTCGAGCGCCTCGAGTTGCTAAATGCTGACTGACCCCGGCTTGTGTGCTTAGTCGCTTTGAGCCATGATCCCTGGGGGAATAACGCAGTATATCATCATAATATAATAGATGCTTCGTTCTCAAAGAAATTTCAGTAGTCATTTTGATAACAGTGACAGGCAAGGAACTTATTCCCGCAAGCTATGGAAGGGTCGCCCCTTCAGGAGGCACGCCGCATGCGTACGCGGTTGATTGATTATCAACACATTATAGCTATCGACTCTCTAGATGACTTGACTGTAGCCAAACGTTAGGTATTCACAGGTCAATATATTTCTTAGTAGATAAATTGCGCCAGGTCTGTGAACTGGGCCGCCCAGTAACGCCGATCGGTCAGCCAAGGTGCCCAGCAGCCCCAACTAATCTGACCGCCCCTAGTCAGACATGGTGCCCTAGAGGACAACCGTATCTTTGGGATAAATATATAAAGGCCTCAGGTAGACTTGTAGGGTCAAGTAGATGTTCATTCAGCGCTTCGCTTGGCCAGCAACATCGAGTGAATGGCTCTCTCCAGCAGGTCATGACGTCGTAATTCAAACCGGTACTATAAATCCTACTGTTGAGAGCGCCACGGAGAAATACTTTCTAATCGAATATGGAGGCTTCAAAGAATACTTACTCCAAGTTCGTCTCTGAGCTAGGGTTGCTCAGACCAGCGGTCATTAGTTGCCTCACATGAATGTATAACTCGAGCAAATACGACCTCATAAAGTTTGTCTTTTACTACTACGCTACTATGTAGGATCTCGCAACTTTAGCTCGCCTGCGTGTTACCCACCCTCTGTGTAGCTTGTGACTGCGCCATACATCAGCCTATTAGCTTTCTTATTATCTTTAGCCTAAAGCAAGGCCCAAGAAGGGGATCGTTAGTTAATTCGTTATTTAGCAAGTGAGATGCTTACTTAAGGCTGACCATCTTATATTTGTCAGCCCTGCTGCCACCAGGTTATTAAAAGGCTGAACTTTTCTCACCCCCGATTGCCATCCTGGTGGACTTTTTCTCCCGCCTGTGTCCTAACCATCATCTTATGTGACAAGTTTACGTCGCTTTTTCCGTTCCACGCCAGATAAACAATATGAGCTACGCTGAGAGTTTCGAGATCGCATTCGCACATCCCAAAAATACGGCAATCACAACCCCAGACGCTGACGTGAACGCGATTATCAACAAAAGCTACAATGTTGACGAGCCCTTCACATACACTAGAACGCTTCTCTGGGATATGGGAGTCAAAAAGGCACATTTTCCTGACAAGTACATCTGCCACGTGGTGCGACCGGGAAGTTTGAAGACATTCGGCCATACCAAAGAGGGATCTCTGGAGTCCTTTACCCGCGTCATGGACCAGAAGATGTGGAAAGATCCCTCCGAGTACACCCCAGTCATTGAACGTGTCTTTCTTGACCATGCCAACCACAAGGCGTTCTTCCTCGGCATAGCCGAAGCAGATCTTCCTGATGGCAGCAAGATGACGAGTGGGGAGAAGCAGCCATTGTTTCATGTCGAGCACTGTGCCGTTGGCAGCGAAGAGAAACCGTTGAACACATGGCGCATAGTCCATCTCACAGAAGGCCGAGATGACAGTCTTGTCACTGTCTTCAAGGACTTTGGTCGTGATCCATTTTTGAGCCCTTTCAATGAGGTGTATATACGGGAGAACTTGGGGAGGGAGCTGATTCGGAAGGATATTGTTTTGTAGCTATTTAATTGTGGAACTTTCTATAGTGAAGAGAAATACTGGAGAAATTCGTCGAGGATGTTAATTACCATTTATTTGAAGATGAACCTATATTCACACACTAGTGAATGTGAATACCACTTCTCAAAAGACACCAAGGGCCGAACGTTACTATGTTAATTGACCTTCACTCTCTCAAAGGCAAGGTGCNNCAATGCTTACACAATGACCTGGCCGAACGTTACGTGATAACCCTAAACCAAGACTCGCTCGTATCGCGCCCAACTACCTTGTCCGTGGTGACGCCCATGCTGCTTTACGCTCTAAACATGCACCAGGATACGTCGGAGAGAGAATTGGCGGACTCCACAAGCTATTTGGGATAGGGATTGCTCAATTGATCCGTCTTATTGAGGATAAGAACCTTTCAACGGCCTCCGAGTACCGTGCCGTTGATTTCCCCCGCAAATCACAGCACATCACGCTCAATAACTTATCATGTCCAAAATTGCCTTTGGCGAGTCTTTTGGCTTTATGGATCAAGATGAAGACATGTATAGCTATGTCAAGACTACCAAGGCTTTATTCGTATGATGTAGATATTCCCGTTGATTCCGCGGCTTATCAAATTGCTACAATCGCCCCTCTGTAAGGCCTTGATGTCTTCTGAACGACATGCTGTAGGACTGGGCTCGATCATGTCTATCACGAAGAAGGTTGTCGGTGAGCAATACGGACCCGGATCATTGCTAGACAAGACGTGCTGGGTTCCTTTCTTAGGCGGGCTTGAACAAAAGGAAGCCGAATCTGAATCTGCCGTGCAAATATAGGTGATCGCAAGACTGAAACACTCAGCCACTGGCCCACGTCGTCAATAAGTATTGCTGGCTCTGATACCGCGGCGACGGTTTTACGAACAACCATGGTTCACGGCGCCACGAATCCAGGCGTCTACCGGCGTCTTCAAGATGAGATCCATGGTTTTGTTGCTGAAGGGTTTATATCATCCCCTATCACTGTTACGGAAGCCCAAAATCTTCCATTCTTGCAGTCCCGTATCGAAGAAAGCTTCCCGCATGTATCCTCCAATCCCGGGCTTATTCCTTGCATTTCGGACCTCGATGCCCTTGTGTGTGGTGTTTCCATACCGGCCGGGTCCAATGTTGCTTGGAGAATAGAGTGGATGGAGTTGTTTAGCCGGCCAATTGTACTGATTGAACTCCATAAGATGATATTCAAGGTATTGTTTATTAAATGTCTGCAATCAGCATCCCCTCCTCCCTCTGGCAGCCCTCACAGCTGTTTCGTCGTTTCGATTTCACCGTCATCGACGCGGAAGGCCCATCAATAACTATTTCTACGGCGCCGTCATTCCTTGTTGCGCCCCGACACGTCTAGACTTGATCCATTCATCTCATGCTGTTCGATGAACAACATTTAGCCTCCCAATACTTCCAGAGAAGTCTAATGGATCTCAATAACTCATCCCCTTGGCAAAGCTTTTAAGACATAGCTTTACCTAGGTCCTCGTCCTCAGCTGCTCCTTTCAACTGTTTGCTTGTTTCAACGACAGAGCCCATCCTTCCGTCTTCCTCCACCACCTCAAAAGAAACACATCAAACTCTGACGGCGGTTTATTCGAGAACTCGACAAAGACAGTATGTTGGTCGGCAATCTGGTTCCCATCACGAAGGAAGCGGTTGACCTTGAATTTGACGGCTTTGGTGAGCGTTCGGAGGTGGCGAATATGATCGACAAATTCTGTGAAGCTCAGAACCTTGCCATCGACCTCCTGTGTGTATATCGGTGCAAAGAGTCGCCCGAGTTCAGCTTCTGTATCTTCCGGATCGCCGACAACGATGCTTTCGAATCCTTCTCGAATTTCTCGCGGCTGGAAGACCAGTCTGAAAAGGCTAGCGTTGCAGAAGTTGCCATGGTCAAGTTCCGGGAGCGTGTGAAAGAACAGGTACAGTTGGGGCAAAAATGTCTCTGGATTGAAAGATACAGAGGCTACACACCGGAAGACTGTTGAGATTTCAACTCTTGGTGGCTAAGACGGTTGTGCAATTCGGGCCGAGACTGGGCACTTTGACGGCCTTGATTACGTGAAAGCGGAGAGATACGGAATATTTACATAAGAAGAGGATTATTGTCAAGGTTCAAGTCAAGGAACATCGAGCACAAGGAAGAAATGAAGAATTCCGGATATATCGGCACAGTAGGTCTGCTGACAAGATCGACCGGAACGGAATTAGTATGAAAAGTCCAGCCCTATAGTCCCGCTGGCGATCACACACCCTATAAGAAGAGCCTGGAGAATGATCGCATGTGCTCAATCAAGCTTCGATTGCCCACCTACGCATATAGCACATTTGCCTTGACATCTACTGATCAGAAGGGATGGTGATGGAAGCAGAGTATTCCGAGCATGGACGTCAAAGGTCTCGGTGTTGATTCACCGCTGATACAGTGTAACCCCGGTTTTCGGAACTGCAGACTTATTATAGTGCCTGAAACATCTTGATCTCAGCATAAGGGTGATGTCCACCAAGTTTAGGATAGATCTGGCTGTGGGCATTAAACTGGGTTTATGCTATTGTCAGCAGCACGGGAACTTAAGTCAACCAACTCCATAGTGCTTGAGCGGCCAGGATCACAGTTCAGCAAGGAAGAGAGACACAAGACTGCTTACACGTGGGATTGATGGTGTTTCCAAAGGCTATAAGGAAATGAAGTCGAAGAATACTGACTGCCGCAATGGCCCAGGCCAGCGAGTTGATTCACAAGCAGTGCCCTTCACTCAATTGTGCTCTTTGTTATTGTGGAAGCACCTTTCCTTTGAGAGAGCAAAGGGCAGTTTACATAGCCCTTCACGCAACGCGCCCCAGCCTTGCAAATAGTAGCTGATGGGTTGACATTGGGCAAGAGCCAAGACGACAAACACCACAAGACAGACGATGTTGAAGATGATGGTACCCCAGATTAGTCTTCTGATGAGAACGCCGAGGAGAATACGGAGGTAGAAAGGAGAACTCGGAGCTTAACGGCAAATACTTCTGCCGCATATAAAGCTTGTCCCACGTAGAGAGACTTCGGTCGCTGCTTTAGCAGATAATTTTGACCAGGGGGATGGGCCTTGTGCGTGGGAATCCAGTAATCTGCTCAGCACCCACAGTCCAGGCATCTTTTCCCAGTCCGTTTGGCGATACTAATGCCGTTCGCGAACCACGCAAACGTCGTGACCTCGTTTCAGGAGGAGATCATATCCCTACTTAGTGAACACTTCGATATAGGAAACAACCTTAGTCTCCTACAATCCCCCTGATTTGCTCCCTTATACGGATACAAGGAAGAAAGAAACCAATTATGAACATAATACCACATATAGCTAATGTTAACATGATTGATTGATATACAACTACTTAGTTCCTTCTGTACCTGTAGCTGGTGATGATTTCCAGACGCCAACTATCTAGGTTGTCAGCATCTCGCCACCTCTGCTCATTTGTAATATCATCCTCTATCTTTATATGCTATCAGGTGGCCAGAGCATACACTATTCCATTTTCGGGTACCCATTGGTGTCAATTATACTCATTATTCCACTTCCAGTATGAGTCGCTATGTACCGTGACGCCCATGGGTACCCATTATCACGCCCTTCAAATGACTTGTCTGTGGGTCAGCCCTACTAACCTGCGCCTCTTGCCTCCGAATCAGAATGACTTGTCCGCTCCACTTTCCAGCAAGCGCTGACGGCTCTCGCCTCTGGTGCTTTTGGTTCCTCGAGGGCTGCGGGAATAATAGACCAATTAAAGACTCATGGAGGAATCAACCTGACAGGAACGACACAGCCCTTATCTCGATTCGTATTTTTTCCCCACCACTAAGATAGATCAGCCCCTGGTGGCAACTGGTTATAAATAGGTACTCAGACGCTCGCTACAGTCCAACACCATTTGACCACTCGAAGCCAAGGCAATTGTCAAGACTTGGTAAGTTCATTTACTACCCAAGAGCAGCAAGACGAGTAACTGAGGAAAGGTAGTGTCCAAACACAGAACCAATCTACTTCAGCAAGATGCGTACGCTAGGTCTCCTTGGTGGCATAACCTACCATGCTACCTCCCTCTATTATTCCCAAATCAACGATTATGTCCAGGAGAAACAGGGCGGAAATCATTCAGCAAAGATCGTCATGCACTCTTTCAACTATGATGACATCTACGGCGACTTCCACGCCCGAGATTTTGAAGCAGTCAGCAAGCAGCTGTGCGCAGCTGTGCGCAGCCGGCAAGAATCTGAAATCCATTGGAGCCGACGGCATTGTACTTTGTGTGAACACATGTCATCGATGGGCAGACGATATTGAAAAGGCAACCGGTATTCCGCTTCTGCACATTATCGACTTCACGGGAGAGGCCATTGTGAAGGCGGGATTAAAGAAGGTTGCCCTCCTCGGGACAACGTTCACAATGGAAGAAGATTTCCTCAAAGGAAGACTTGAAAGCAAGTACAATATCGAGGTGATCATTCCGTCGAAGAAAGAGGTCAGAGGCCGCATGGATGAAGTCATTTTCCAGGAGTTGCCCAAGAACATAGTCAAGCCGGAATCCAAGCAGTTCTTCATGGACACTGCGAAAAGCCTCACTGAAGAGGGCGCTGAGGGGATCATTCTGGGATGTACCGAGTTGCAGGCTGTATTGAAGCCTGGCGACTTGGATCAGCCGTTGTTTGACACTGTGCAACTCCACGCCCGTGGCGTAGCTCAATGGGCTTTGGACGATTAGTTAGGTAAGTTTACCTCGTAGCATCCTCGGGGCCCTAGATTTGAACTTGTCTTATTAGATATTCCCTATTACATGACCACTGCTATTACCATTAAGCTGTGCCAGACGGCTGAGGCTTGCGCCCTGTGATAAATCGGTAGCTCGTAATCAGCCTCAAATCACGGCTCCGAAACTCTCTCTTGACTCCCTCCATCAACACCATGACCTGGTCGTTCGAATAGTTCCAAACACGTGTAAACAGTGCTGGAGTATGTGACTCGACCGACATTTGCATGTGTGTAAGCTCGTACCGGCCCAGTTCTTTGAGTGCCAGGTCCTTGGCCCATGGTCCGATGGGTATCTATCTGAAGCATTAGCTGGCTGGTTTTATAACAGCAGAAGAAAGAGAGAGTGGACGTGGTCCTTACCCGGTAGATACGCTCCTTGACGTCTTCAAAGCCGGCATCTATCATCCACTGTTTGTGATACTTGGCCACATTGATCTGCTTTCCAAACGTCTTGCTCGCGACATCCAACTTGTCGACCCATTCCATTGTCCATGGCGCGCGATCGCAGCTATCGTCATCGCTAAAGATCCACGCATCGTACTCCTGCATCTCAATCCAGCCACCAGGCTCGAGGTTGTCCATAGCCTGCTCGTAGAAGCGCGGCCAATTCGCCGAAGTGCCACTCAGGGCGCGACCATGGATGTAGTCGAAGCGCTCGTTCTCGCGATATGTCCACTCATCCTCGTAGTCGTCGACATGGAACAAGCAGTTTGAGGGCACCCAGTCGGGCTGGATGGGCGAGAGATCAACACCCGAGACAAGGGCGCTGGGAAACTCATCGGCCATCTCAATGGCCCAGATTCCTGTGCCGCAGCCGAGATCTAGAATACGCAGTTCGGCGTGTTCACTTGGGTCCGGCAACGGGGCAGTATAGAGGCCACCGCCGAGAAGCAGGCGCCAGATGTGATGCTGCAGGTCAAGACGCTGCTGTTCCTGGTCGTCGTTGGGTAGCACATACTGACCCTCGCGGAATGCGTGGTATCGACGGCCATTTTCGTACTGGTAGTTGTAGATGGACGATGTTATTGATGCTGTGTAGGCCGAGCCCCCGTCTGAGCCGTAGGTAGAGTCTACGTCATCCTCGCCAAAAGCCTCCTCCTGTAGCGAGCGCCACGCGTCAGCGACTCATCGGAACTCAAAAGAGCGAGGAATCTTAAGAGAGCGACTTACATCGACCTGTAGAGGCGCCGGGTCTTGCTCATCCTCTGCGGCATCCAGCGGCGCTTGTCTTGTCACGTCGTCTGGAAATGCCTGCAACTCAGGATTCGAATAACCCGACAGACTGGATATGCCGGCCGACCCGCTTCCAGGGGGTCGGGAGGATGGCGATCTCGGCGGGGAGCGCGTCTTTTGATCATCCCCTGAACTCATCTTTGCATTGCATGCGAGAGTCAGTTGGGGAGACAGCGATTGTTCAACGCTGAGCTTTTGTATCACTGCAGAATCAGTTCATCGCAACTTCGCAAGCAAGAAATCCCGCTCGAGCCGGGGAAGGGAGAACAGCCCACAAGGAGCGCTCGATTGGGTAAAGAGACCGATGTGTGTGTACTAACGCAAGGAGGGGCCTTCGAGACATCCATCACGCTAGTATCAGATGTCCACCCCGCAGAGACGCCCTTAAACCACGTAGCATCTTCATTGTGATGGCTACCTAAACAGCAGTAAAATGTCCAGCGAGAAACTCATCTGCGTCGTCGGCGCCACCGGAAACCAAGGCGGCTCCGTTGCCCGGCGCTTCCTCAAAGCCGGCTTCCGGGTCCGTGCCTTGACCCGCAACCCGGCATCGGCAGCGGCCGAGAAACTTTCCGTGGCCGGCGCCGAGGTTGTTGCCGCCGACTTGAACGACGTCACCACTATCAAGGAAGCCTTCCGTGGAGCCAACGTCATCTTCAGCGTCACCAACTATTGGGAGCCTTTCTTTCGTCCTGATTGTCGAGAGCAGGCCCAAAAGGAGGGGATCTCTTGTCGAAGGTTTGCCTACAACGTCGAGTACCAGCATGGCAAGAACATTGCCGATGCTGCTGCCACCGTGGTCGATACTCTCGATGAGAATGGCTTCCTGGTGTCTACTCTTAGCCATGCTGGAAAGTGCAGCAATGGCAAGTTCAAGGAGCTGTATCACTTTGACTCCAAGGCCGACATCTTTCCAGCCTACGTCCAGAACAACTACCCAGAACTGGCTGCCAAGATGTCATGTATCCAAACGGGCTACTTTTATACAAGCTTCAACATCCTTCCCAACTCGTATCTGAACAAGGTTCGTTTGCCAACTATGCTTCCCTGTCTCGCTTTGATTCAACTGGTTCTGAAGACATGCACAGCTGCCAGACCGAAGTTTCGAGATGGCCTTTACCACCGTTCCTGACAAGCTGGTCCCTCATCTCGATCCAGTTGGAGACATGGGAAACTTCACGTATGCCGTATTCCAAATGCCGCCGGGCAAGGCGTACATGGCCGAGGGCACAACCTGTACGTGGCCTGAGTGGATCCAGACCTGGGGACGCATCAACAACGTCCCGGTAAACTATCGCCAGGTTACACCAGATGAAATGACTGCCGCCGCGCCGGACAAGGAGGCGGGAGTTGAGGCCGGGTACATGTTCTCATATACCTCTGACCCAGGGTATGATGGTGGGATGGATCTGTTGACGGCCAAGGATATTGAAAGTGTAAGACTTTGAGCCCTGCAGACGGCCCATCAATGGAAGAAGTGAGCTAACTTGATCACCTTAGGCTGGAATTGATTGTCCTATGACAACGTGGGAAGAATGGGCAAGGAAACATGACTGGTCAGCTGTATTGGGAAAATAGATGAACAAGGTCTCTACCCCACTGCGTAAACTGACAATAGATTGATAAACTTAGACTGGGGCTATGGTTTATATATACCGAGGCATTGTGGATAAACAATCTGTAGTTCTTTCTCTAATGCCTCAACTTGGAGCGTGACAGATACTTGGGCAACATGTGTCGATGCTGTTTCCCAGCTTATGCGAGCTTCTGCTCTGGGACGCTGCGCCGAGTGTGGCAAACCTACTGCAAGAGGTCCAGTCTGGTATAACTTGGAAGCCACCGAAGATGGTCTCCTGCGGACTTACGCTTCCAGCTGTGTTGCAGAGGTGCAGTTGACAAGTTGGAAAGTTTCGGTCGAATCAGGCAACAGTATACTCTTACAAAACGCTGTCGTATTAAAGATTCTCGCTGCAACAGATATTTCTGCATGATGCCTATGCAGTATGAATGAGTCCTGCATCATTAAGGTTTTCTCGTTCAAGATTTTCTCGCATGTGGATTCCTACACTCTATTCAGAAAGAAGGTAACGTATCCTTTACCGGCGGGTATATATACCACGTCGATGTCATTGAAAAGACATGTTTGAGCTTCGAAATTAGACCAACTTCCATCTTGTGTATCATGTCTCCCACCACATTTCACTCATTTCCTCTTCTCCCCAGGGAGATAAGGGATCAAATTTGGGACCTGGCTGCACGACTACGCCCTGACGACCCTGGGGCTCACTTTTTTACCATCTTCGATAGTCGGAACAAGGCCGAGTCTAAAGGTCTCTCCGAATACAAACTCTTGGCCAAGAGCAGTCGATCTTGCCTCGCCGCGCCGCTCGTCGAAACGATGACCACAGGCACACAGTTGTCCTGGACCGATTCGAACGCGTCAATGTACCTCGTCGACCGTGGCTTGTGGACAGCCTGTCGCGAGTCCCGCGAAGCAATGGAAAAGAGCTATCTCCTCAACCAGTGTTCGGAATCATGCGAGGGTTGCGCCGCCTGCGGATACTTGAGTGGCGACAAAGGCTCCAACATGACCTTCCTCGACACTGGAATGGTTCGGGCCAAGTTTGTATCAAATGGCGAGGTCCAAGAGATTTCAGTGTGGCCGAAGGAAGACCTGTTCATACTGCGGCCGTTCGACATGACTACTCTGAACAAGTTGAGGTTAGAACACACGGCTATTTTTCCGCATGGCAGGGATTATGTCCGGCACATTGCCCTTGAACTACCACCGCTTAACGATATACGCAACTTCCGAGACGGTTCTGCCCTCAAAGACCCCTTCATCCAGTTCATATTCAACCTCCTAAAGGCCCGTTCCTTCCGCCGCGTCGTGTGCCTGTGGTTCATCGACTACAGCCTACGCAGGACGTGTGGGCCGCTACCCAAGCCGAGATGGCCCGAGGGCTTCCACGAGTTCTACGGCAGCGGCTGCAAGTTCTCCGAGGTGGAGAGGTATGGCCCCGTATGGAAAGAACAGGATGGAGGGCTTGAGGCACACAAGGCAAACGACTTGTTGGAATGGATAGAGGAAGAAATCTACAGATATTCCGTGTTGCAAGACTTAGCTCATGATGGCGGAACGCCAATGGATATTGATAATGACCTCGAAAGGGAAATATATCGCAGAGGGATTAACGTCGGCTACAATTGCCCGGAAATGCGCGTGCTAGCATGCGAGCCCTGGGGAGAGGGAGTATACTCTCGCGGGCACGAGGTACAGACTGTTCCAGTCCGGCATAATCCAAGAGCAGACGCCTTTAGGTACGGCTGGATGTGGTGAGCCGCTCACTGTATCAGTGGAGCTTAGAGCAGTTTGAGATGAGCGCTGTGGGGAGGAAGGTAGTTCTAATAAGAGATATAGATCACCCTGTTTAGTACAAGGAGATAATACTATACCGTTGAGAAATTCATTCTGAGTTGTACCCTGTCTAGTGTTTGAGAGAGATTCATTGGACGCCGCACCTTACCTGTAAGATATATCTAAATCAAGTCGAGGGTGAGAACAGCATTATTAGAGGGCCAAGCAGTAGAGTCCGTTCGAGTGTGTTATGCCATTAGTAATAGCACATTACTTGTTACACTCCAATTTCTACAAATCGAGATCCATAGTAGAGGACGGGATGCAGTCGCGAGCCTCCCTCCGCGGCTAGTCTACGCCAGCGACTCAGTCTCTGACGCCTGCCCAACGGCGAGCCAATGGCGTTCTTAGTTGAAAGAATAGATGAGGGTAATTCCCCTGTAGGACACGCCGTAGAAGGCGAGAGAATAATGTCCCCTACAGCGACGTATTGGTGTGGTATCTCGAGCAACGCCCAGCAGTACATTCGACTACCGATTGTTACCGGCGCTTCATCAACATAAATTCTCACCTGCGCCTACTCTTTACTCGAAGCTGCATCGCTGGATGGCCAGATAATAGAGGCTAGTAGAGGCTGAAGGACGGAAATCAGTGTTGATTGCCAGAGTCCAGGCTCATCTGTTGATTAGATAGAATGTCCCGGTCCGTTAGGCCCCATTTGTAACAGGAAGGTCTAATATAAAGCATCCCAAGCAAGATAAAGCGGGAGGTCACGATATCAGGAATTAAAAAGATGCGAGACTGGTATTAATATTGTCCGCCCTCAAACTTGTCTAGATACAGAAGATAATACACAAGCTTACACAGCTTACTGTGCTTCTAAACCTCCGTAGCCTCTCCCAGGGGGTTGATCTTATAGCTCATGCCGCCCTGCTGCGCGCAGAGGACGTCGTTTACGCCATTACCGCCAGCGTGGCAGTAGACCTTCATGGGGATCTGTCCGTAGTACCCGAAGCCGATGGCGACCTCGTGGTAGAGCTTGATGTCGAAGTCGCCCTTATTGGCGCCGGCGACGACCTCGAAGCGGTACTCCTTGTTGCTGCAGTGCACGGCCTCGGAGGGCACCTTGTAGATGGTGGCCGCGCAGGTCTGGCCCTTGGCGTCCTCGCCGTCGAGCTTGAAGCTGATCTCCTTGGGGGTGTCTTTGTTCTTGCGCAGGCTCAGCTGGGTGATGGTGACGAGTTCGTCCTTGCGGGTCTCCTGTTGGGGAGCGGCGGCGACGACGGCCGCGAAGAGGGTGGTGATGATAGAGGCACGCATTTTGATGGCTGATGGAGGTTAAGCTTTGGAGATGAGAAGAGGCTTGAGAGGTGAGGTTTGAGAGGTGCTGAGCTGATTGTGAGGTGCATCGCCTTCTTATACACATTTGCCGGCCTCGCGTTGTGACCCCATCGTCCATCCAACGGAAGAAACCGACAAAGATCCACAGCTAATACGTCAGAAGCAATTGATGCAAGGTCTCATCCCAGGCGCCAAGCGGCAACGCCCCAGCAGCCGGAGCCTCCCCACGATACTGACCGGATGGAGCGGCCATACCGCCTCATCTACCGACCGCTGTCCATTCCGACTGCCAGAGCTCAACCTCGTATTCTGCCTCCGCATGACGAATGCTTGGTGGTATTTTATTTGCACATGGTGGTGATCGGCAGTTGGAAAGGGGCTGCGACTCCACCGAGCGGATTTAAGCGGTCAAGTCTGGACGACAATTTATGTCGATCATATACGAGTGCGGCCAAGTTCTGTACCGTCGCAGATGGGGGACGCCCTAAGAAACCGAGGTATAGTTTGTTTTGGACCTTGGAGCATCACCTCTGTCCGACCTCAACGCCAGCGTCATACACGTGAAGCCTCTCCGTATTCAACGGAGCAAGGGGTAGCGGAACTTCGGCAGCAAGGAAAGAAACCTAGGAATTCTACGGATACATGCCAAGGAATGGGCACAGCACACCGCCCACTAAATAAGGCGTTTCTAATATTAGAATTTATTTCTCCGAACCTTGTCCTGTCATTCCTTACTAGGTAGCCCTCCAAGGGATGTGGGAGACGGCTACTACCCTAAACAGTATCCGACAGGCCTGTCGGAAGTCACAAGTACCACGTGGAAGGCCAAGTTTAAGTGTAGGACCTAGGTATTGTGTAACCCTAGCTATAGTTCTTATCAATCGGGCTCTTTCACATTACTATCTATAAGCTCGCTGTCTCTTTAGACCATATTATATATACATGATCACGTAGCATTTCAAACTAAGCATTGTGTAGTACAAGGTTATCAAGCTAACCCTACTTCTTCTTTCAGCCCTGCCGAGCAACGCGGTTCAAAGAACGGCAGAGAGGTCTTTGAAGGTGGTGGTGGATAATTGTGGGCGGTGACACGGACCTCGAGTGGAGCGCTCTAGAAGCAATTGCCAACTCACCCGTATCGAGGAGCTTCTACGAACGGAGAAGTGAGCCTCAGGGTTTGGCTCGGAACGGCGGAATATAATACAATCGTGACGACATTATGAAGTCTTAACAACAACTGATATTTGAGAAACCGCATTGTTGAGTCTGGCTGGTATGGTCTGGCGTAAATAACAAACGTTCATAAAAAGAGGGTCCTGTGAAAGATAAAGAAACCTGAGACTGTGATTAGAAATAAGGTTTTGCTACTTTTGTTAGTATTAGTTGTTAATACGGTTAGGTCAGACATAGCGATCGGCAAGCTTGGTTGGGGAAGACGCATGTTATTATTAACTCTCTATTCCGGATTACTCTAAACCTTTGGCGGGTGTAAAGTAAGATAGATTGCTGCTGTCAACCCAGGGCGGAATATGAGTATCGGACACAAGCATCATTGAGGGGAACCTGCGCTAGTAGTGTAAGCACAAGCCCTCGTCTGGCGTGGCTCTGCCCGCGAGTATATATTGCATTGACAAACCAACAGCTCCGCAGCTTCTGGCAATACTTTGGTGAGGGCAAGGTATGTGAGCTATGTTGCTCAAGTTAATACTTTACCCCAAGTCCTGTAGTAGCCCATGGTATATGACTCCAAGACGGTTGTGCGTGTCTGGGATTAAGAGCGAGTCAATGAGAAGAAACGGTTATGCGGAGCTTATAGGACTATAATTACTGAGTTTTTCATGGTGACGAGCAAAGTTGGCACGAGGACGTTGTATAGGCTGTCCAGTTGGTGATTGGTCAAAAAGTAGAGGCCAATAAATCGTGAGAGTATGCACGGCGACGGTGTTAAGCCGGCGCAACATAGCGAGTTGAGTAACAACAATAAAGGCATCAATATCATTGAGACGTTTCAACTTGCGGAATCAGGAAATCGGTAACTTATCGTCGATACAATAGCCGGGACAGTGCCAAGGAGGACTTGGCAGAGGCGACCACTTGATGGCCTTTCAGGCGGGTTTCACGAATGCTGACGAGGATGGTGCAAGACTGATCTGCGCTGGGGCATCCCCCCGCAGCGCGTTTCCTAGCGAGCGGCTAGGCTTGTTGGGAGTTCTATTGATGGCGGTATTGAAGTAAGAGTACCTGGTGCGAATGGGCGAAGGGCATAGACACTGCAAGGTCTACACCTAGCCATTAAGGCGCTGGTAGTGCAACGGAACATGGATGCATAGAGAAATCTGAACGGGTGTCAACGTGTACTCCTAATCATCAATTGCCTTCTTCGTTCCTTTCATTCTCAAGACATGCGTTCAATTATCAGACGATGTGCCATTCAATCTCTATGCTTCTTGAAACTACTAAGAAGCGCGATGTTTTTGATCTATAACCTTCCTGAATCAGGTATTGTGATTTGGCGTAGAATGACTCTAGATCTTGTTTCCTTTCTTGTCCTGGACTTCCCCCTTTTGGAGTATAGCCGGGTTCGCAACGCCATCTTGAGCATAGACAAATAAGAAGGCTTAAAAACGGATGGTGCAGACCAGCCCTGCAACGGGTAAAAGGATGGCTTCACCCTTCGTAGCAGGTTTAATCTCCTTTGTTTTTATTCTCCTATCAAGTACGATAGGGCTCAGTGAAAACTCAGCGGTTAGCAACAGCTTGAGCTGCACTCGTGTTCTACCTACGACAATGTATTTCAGTTTGTCCCTCACATACATGCTGTCAATCCTCTCCATCAGGGACCCGAAAGACGATCTGGACAAACCTCAGGAAAATGGCATCACCTGGATTACGAGTAACTGGGACGTCACCCGTGGACAGCCATTCACCATCGAGTGGCAAGGCCACGATGGGACAGTCACCCTTACGCTCGTGCGACGTTCCGAGGGTTCCTGGCAGTCTCTGTGGGAGATAGCCTGTAAGCAATCGTTCTGTTCCCGTGCCTTTCTTCTAACCCAATATACAATCAGCGGACAATACGGAGAGCTCGCTTGTCTTCCGAATACCGGAGTATCTCGCACATTCTTGGTGACTCCGAGTACGCTTTTCAGATTAACGACACTGTTGGCAAGTCTGCCGTGTCTCCTCGATGGACTGTCGAAGCGCGTCAAGAAGGCGCTGATTCATAGACTGATCTGCCGTTGAAGGTCATGCTTCACTCCTCTCTTTGTAAAAGGGGTGGCAGTGGCTCACATTACTGAGGAGCCCCCGCAACCCGCCAATCCCCTTTTGAGGTCATTGATTCAATGCAGCACTCCTACCGCATGCCTACATCGGCTTCAAGCTTCCAATGTTGTAATGTCAGAGCATCTTTATGGCTATTATTCACTGTATGAACAAAACTATAAAGGTCACTGTCCAGCCGATACCAGTACACTTTCATTTTCCCTCTTCCATCGCAATCTTACAAGACATTTCGCTCCCCAACTCGTTGCCCAACCCACTTCAAACGGATCATAACTTGGTGCTATTAGCGCTACAACAGACAAAGAAACCTCCAACAACCAACTCGCAATCATGTGTAAGGACGTTCTCACCAGATACAGGTGCAAACAGTGCAGCATGGATCTCAAGATCGAGCATGATCATGAGGTCTGCGCCAAGGCGGCCGCGGAGAAGAATGGAAGGACTGGCTCCTGTGGGGCGATCATTCGGGGGGAGGTGTTCAATAATGAGTCTCTGTGTGGAGGTTGTGAGGCTAAGAAACACAAGAAGTTGGGCTCCTAGATTAGCCAGAACTCTAGGCCCAGAATGTCCTTCCATGCCTCTCGGAAGTACATAGATGTCAGGTAGCAACCTCCTATACACTCTAGCCTTAGTCTCTGAATACCAAGAGTGGGTAGAACCTAACTTGTGCACGTGAAAAGTCGGACTTGGCACCTTCAACACTATCTACTGAAGAATCCCTTGTCTTCCAGAGCAATATTGTACGTGATACCAATTTAGAGAACGAATGGAAGAGTCATATTCTTCCGCACTGGAAACAAGTCAGTGCAGGAGTGAGACTGCATCTTGCGGGCGAGGGTTGTTAACCATGGCCCACAAGCCCGAACTGCTAAGTCGAGACTGAGGTCTAAGTCTACCAAGTCATCTATGGTTCTACCGTACGTTAGATAAAACAGGATATTTTCACTTGATGACCTAACCGTATGGTATCTGCATGGCATTGGTTGTGTCTGCGCAAGAGCAACGGATACTAAAGTTTATATTTTAGACGCCGCCGAGAGGCGATGCAGTTACTTCAGTACCCGTAGGTAGATCAAGGCATCCATTAACACAGTGGAGGAGCCATACCTAATGCCACAAGCACAGCAACCAAA